>LPNX010959790.1:65481-123141 GCA_001517045.1 Pseudotsuga menziesii
ACTCCCTCGATGACCCAAACTCCTAAGTTATCGACCTAGGATAATGTAAGTAATAGAGAGACTAGTTACTTCAGTTAACCGACTAATGATCTTTATGATCTGTTTCGAGGGAGACATGATGTCTTACCTTACACTCATTATGACATCAAATAATAAATATGAGATATGAGTTGGAATGATAAAAATAACATACAACAGTTATATATGCATTCGTAATAACATAACCGTTATCACCTATGGTGATGCACCCCTATCTATCTATCTATCTATCTATCTATCTATATATATATATATGAAAAGATTTACCTATATAAAAAGTAGAAGCAATTTAGTGAAAAGAAAGCTACAATAGTGGAGCTTGCTATAAATTTCATGTACACTATATAATTGAAGCATTATATAGTGAAAGGGACATTATACATAAATATTGGATTTTGTATAGTTAAGATAATATAAATATATGTATATATTATTCATTATGTCGTATGTACAGAACAAGAAATACCAATATTGATGGAATATGGAAATTACCTTGAGTATTAGCATAGAACAATTATCTAGTTTATAGACTTAAAAATTAAGGAAGCGTTACCTAATAATTATTGTTAAGAGACATAATTTAAGGGAGCGTTACCTAAATCCTGATCTAAATATTACTATGGGATCCATTTCACGGTGGTTTTAGGTGGAGAGAAAACCAACGATTAGCGAGAATTGGGACTTGAGAAAACCCAGTCAGAAACAGCTATAACTTTAAATATCTACTACACCATTTCACCATCGATCTCGGTGGTATTGTGTCTACTACACCAATAGCCTAAAAAATTTCCGCATCCTACAATTTCTGGCATTTTAAGTAGCAACATTAGTTTTCTCTACTCTGGCATATGAGAGACAACTTGATTGCTCTGCTCTGGCATGGGTATTTTAATTCATTTCACTATCAACAATTTTCGACATTTCTGGTATTTTCTGCCATTGCAATTTCTGGTGGGAAACATAATTGTTAAGCATAAAAGGATATATATATGCAACAGTTCACTGCGAAGGGGAGGGAGAACCCCGTTTGGATATAGAAAATGGCAAAGAGACCAGACATGGACAGCCGTAGACCGTAGTAGTGCTGGGGAATCACACCCCAGAGCAACTTGCAATGCTCTAAATCCCAACAAAGAGATTAGTTGGCTAAGCGACGTAGACAAACAGAAGGGCTATGGCGTCGATTTCTTATCAATTTCTCTGCATGATGTTTCGAGAGATACCAAGGCATACCAACTTCCTTGCATTTATGCACGGATTGGGACTGCAGAATCATATGGGTACGAAGATGATTTTGAGGAGCAGAATTCAACACATGGTGAAAACATAGACCTGTCACAGGTTACTGAGATACGTCTTTCTCCCAGCACATATATAAGACTACGATTTTGCAAATATAATGAACTATGGCGCAAGCCGACAATGATGTGAAGGATATGAGAATGGAGGTTAGTCTTAACAATCTTAAAAGACAAGATAATCTTCTTTAAAAAAATAAAAACTGCAATTTGTCTTAGTGTTATTGCTCATAGATATCATACTGTAGTTTTGTCTTAATAATATTTATTTAAAGACTGAGAGGGTTCTACTGTTGTTAGCTGTGTTTGAACTGGGATGTGGCATTGAAGAATAGGTTCATAGTTTTGCATTGGGCATTTTGTGAACCATGTTATGCATTTGTCATGACTTAGTCCAAAGTGCGCGTTTTTGCCTGTACTATATATATCTATTTATATGTAAATATAAACTGGGTAGGTAAAATTTATTTACCTCCGTAGACGAGAAATTGCAGCATGATATTGGGTAGGTAAAATTGGTATTTTTTCCTTTACTATATATATATATATATATATATATATATTTATATGCAAATATAAACTGGGTAGGTAAAGTTTATTTACATCTGTAGACGAGAAATTGCAGAAGGATATTGTACAAGTAAATTTGGTGTTTCCGCGTGTACTATATATATATATTTATATGCAAATATAAACTGGGTAGGTAAAATTTATTTACCTCTGTAGACGAGAAATTGCAGCAGGATATTGGGTAGGTAAAATTGTTTACATCTGTATATGTATGTTATAATTGGGTATCTCTATTTTATAGATATGACTCTTGTTTGAATAATGGGTGGCAGTACGGTCTGAATCGTAGCTGGACGGTTATGGAAATATAGATAGATTTTATGAATGCAAAATAAGCAGTGTCATTATGACTTAGTAACTATTTGTTTAAATAATGAAATCACATGTATATCTACATTGGAGTCAGGTTGGGTTAACAAACCTAGTCATAAACCAAGATACCTTACCCCTGGAAGGGCATCTAGCATTTTGGTTAGAACCTATTTATATTTTCATGTATTAGTTTGACCATAGCTAGTCCGGATATACTCTCCACAACAGAGTGTGTAAGATGAAATGAAAGGAAGTGTGGAAATATTTAAGTTGATGTTTGTAACCCTTTTAATAAACAATGTCACATGATGAGACCGTTTGGTGGATGTAACCCCAAGTTTGGGGTGAACCACGTATATCTTTGTGTCCCTCTTATGTTTATGATTTATGTGTCCCGTGTATGATTAATGTGTGTCATTATTTGTTTAAATGATTTGTGTGTACCACTCATGTGAATATCTACAAGAAATCCATGTGTGCTTTTATTTGAAATTGTTCTATGATTCACAATTAGTCTCAATTATTGGTCTGAGGACGTATCCTCTTTGGCATATGCGTCTGAAGTATTTCCAACTTGTATAATGTGATGACTTTATTCATATACTTTCCTTCTCTTAATAATAAAGGTTAAGAGTGTGAAGCATGATTTGTATTAATTACAAATATTATTCATTGGACGGTCATAGCATTTTGGTTAATAACACAAAAATGAGATTTGTTGTGTCTTGCATAATGTGTTAAGTAGTAGAATATCGTGAATTAAAAGAAAATTGCAATAGCATACTTAATCAAGTAAGCTCACCCGGATAGAATATATAGGAGCGAGTGGCTAAGATTATATATGTAAATAGTTATTCAAATTCTTTAAGAGACCCACATGTTAGTTAATATAAGTGACAATGTGATTAAGAAAAAATTAAACATGTTATCAAAAGTCAGGTTGTTTGATACACTTAAGTATTTTTCCATTGAGGGGATTACTTATTCGTGTGAACATTCGAACATAATATTCATGTTTGGTTTCATTGAGGAGGATGGAATGTAAATCATCAAATGAATGTTTACATTTTTGAATTGAAATGTCTTTTTTTTTTTAAATATGCCACTAACATGATGATATCCTTTTGTAGTAATAGTGAAACAAATACTTTGACCATTTTCACACAAAATGGCACTGAGGTATAAGAGGTATATCACATACGGTATCAGAGCGAGAGTTGAACGCTTGGGCCTATTGGGATCAAAATGCTTCTGCATATTTCATTTTAACTAATGATTGAGTTTTTGCTCTGTGATAATAGAAAATCAACAAGTTCACATCGTTCGACCAATCCAGGTACCTTAAATTGTACCCACCAGAAATGTTTATTGACCTTGTAGTTGTAAATTCCACGTTAAGCCAATGGCATAAGTACATAGGTATCTGGTTATTTCATTTGATTTTCTTTCAAAAGGATTTATGAATGGTTAAATATGATGGTTTCGTCATTATTTAAACTACACGAGTAAATTATTGGTAAGGTATAAGAGTCTTCTTAGACAGACTCCTGCTCAGTGAAAGTACCTTCTACTATAATAATAATGTGGGAATTAAATTGTGATAATGACATGATGTAGGTTTCCATGTGGATTGCGATAGGTCGCATTGTAAAACATAGAGAATAGTGTTGTTAAAAAGTAGCATTTAAAGGGTTATGTAATTACCTAAAGACCTAATGATTCACATTCTCTGCTGTCCTATATTTGCAATTATTCCACAAAGCCTAATTTTTCTAGTTTAATAATTTGATGAACAAGCAGATGCAAGTATCATGGCCTAGTTTGTTGGGGCGCGCACCCTAACGGTCCTTAAGGAAAATATCTTCGCGGGCCAAAGGAGTTGTCAGCGGAGGTTGAATCAAAATAGTCTTAGGGGTGTCGGGGATTGAGTCAAAGTCCTCTATTGTAATAAACCCACGGTTTAAGACCAGGGTTTAGGGTTTTGGGTGCCCATGGTTTGAAGCCATGGTTTTGTAATAGCGCGATGTATAAATAGACATTTTTGTAAATAAGAAAAGTTAGGCTTTTGATGTAAAGAAGATTAAGGCGAAGCTAAGGCTGTTTGTAAGAAAAGGTTAAGTCCCAGCTGTGTGCGTGGACGACCTCTGCACCTGTGTGCGCAGAGGGTTTTGTAAGAAGTTAAGGGAAATTTGCAGCTGTGTGCGCAGAGTCCTACTGCTGTGAGCATGGCTTAAGAGACTGAAGCGATCTGTAGCTGAGTGCGCATATCAGAACTATGATTTTGAATAAAGTTGAAATAAAACACAGTTCTGTGGACGTAGCCCCTACACTGGGGGTGAACCACGTTATATCTGGTGTTGTGGTTCTTGTGCTGTTTCTATTTCTGTTTTTTTTTCACACATTAATAACTGTATAAATTTGATAAGTAAGATCACTGTTAATAATTAGCTTCGCTGTGAATTCCCTGTAGTGGGTTGAGCAAGTCACTGTATGTTTATTTATCTACGAAGTTACTTAGATATAAATGTCGGAGCTCTGTGTTTAGTGATTATAAGTTGTTAAAGGACAAGGTACAGTAATCTCCCTCGCTGCTTGCAGAAACCTGATTCTGTGGCACCCCATAGCTGTTTCGTGTGAGACTGCAACCTGTTCGCAGGTTGTTGCCGAAAGGGCCAACACTGTGGGTCTCTTTTTGGTGCGACGCAAAAGGATTAAACCCGAGTCTGCCCTATTTCCCAACAAAGTGGTTCCATTGCCGGTTGAACTCAGTATCTGCTCAAGACGGGTTTACGTCGTACCTCGAGGGCTATGTTCTGGAGGCCCTCTGTGAAGGAAATCGGTGATTGGCTTGATGAGACTTATCTGAAATTTGCTGAGAAAGAGAATACAAATCCGTGTCGTAGCGCACGTGACTTTTTACAGAGGTATGTTTTTTGTGATGCTTATGAAATTTTCTTTGGTAGTATCCACATAGAGTTGCACCAGTGGTTGTCCAGGTTAGCTGAGAAAAGAACGAACTTCTGTGAGGGGCGGTTTTCTGTTTGGACCCCCGCAAGAGTTAATATATTAAAAAGCGTGAACAACGAGATCTCCCGAGCGATTGATTTCTGGACCACACGGACCCTTGAGGCCTTTGTGATAGAGTTCGCCATTGACACGCGCACTTCCTTTAGTGAAGCAGAGCAACGATTTTTCCAAGGACCGCGGGGTAAGCTTTTGAATTTATTTAGCTTGAGAATTAAAATGCTATTGGCCGAAAAGGGAATATTGCTATTTGAATCAGACTGTTAAATTTTGTGTTACTAACATATGTTTGCAAGTGACAACACCCTCGCTGCGCAAATTAGTTTGCCATGAAGTGGAAAAGGGTATAAGAGAGATTTTGAGTCCTACTCCCTAGGCCAGGATACCGCGCCGTCCCCTATAAATTCTGAAGAATCAGACCTGGAAGACAACCCTTCCCTTGGAAACCCTCCGGTCACCCCGCCGCGCAGCTCCGTTACCCCTGAAACTCTGTCGCAATCTGTCAATCCACCTAGCCCGAATATCCCTGTCACTGGCCAGTCTACCCCAGTACAACCCCCCCCGTCGACTTCTTGTCCCCCTCCAAACCCTCCCAGATCCACCATGGCCCACCTGGCTTATGATATTAAGCTCCCTGTTTTCAAAGGAACTAGATCAGAGGATCTAGAACAGTTCTGGTTTTTATGCGAGGCAGTATGGAATGCTAAAAAGATTATAGACCCCACTGTAAGAAGCGCACAGCTCGTCACTTCTTTCAGGGACCAAGCCTTGACCTGGTTCATCAAATTCTCCAGTACCCAGAGCCCTACTTTAGATGAGATCAAGGTAGCTATAATCAAATAATTTAAGAAGCCCAATTCATAATCCCAGTCTATCACCGAACTGAAAGAGATTCAGCAACGGTACGGTGAATCAGTGTGGGACTTTGACTAGAGATTCAAATTTCTACTGGACCAAGTTAGCTTCACCATTAGTCCTGCGCAGCACAAGGAATGGTTTATTGCAGCATTATTACCACATATCCGAACCCCACTCATGCAACAGAAGGTTGCTAACCAGCAAGAGGCTCTGGAAATCGCAATGAAGCTTGAAACCGCCCCTATAGATGATCACTCTTGTATTGCACAAATCTAGGCGCAGTTGGCAGGGATGGCTCTGGAGCTTCGTGATATGAATAAAGCAAAACCCAGTCGCGAAGAGGTTTGGTGCACGCAATGTCGAGTCGAAGGCCACAACAAGGAATGGTGCCCTCTGGTAAGCCAGTACCTGAATACTGGTGCGCCAAACCCATTTCCACCGCAAGTATTATATTGTGAGCTCTGCAGAACAACAGGTCAGCATCGCCCCGAGAACTATTACCTACTGCAAAGGTATGGACAAGGACCTACGAACCCCCACTGTAACTTCTGTAACTCTGTAGGACATAATGAAGATGAGTGTCGCACCTATGATGCTTACCGAGTACACAATGAAGGACCAAGCAATGATGGCTATGATTACCGGGGTGGTACCTCCGGTAGAGGCGCTTCTGGCGGCCGCGGTGGTATGGCCGGAAGAGGCAGAGGCCAGTTGGTGTGTTACAACTATAACCAAGCTGGGAACCTAGCTCGGGACTGTCGTAACCCCACTACGACATGTCGGTATTTCCGCGCAGTAGATCATGTGATTGAGCAGTGCCCCCAACTGATAGCCAAGATTCAGGCATGACATAGTACCCCTACTCCGAACATCCAGATGATTTCCATTGAGCCCAGACCTGCAGCAACCATCAATGTTGTTACACGGAGTGGAGCTGCGACGAACAAGCAAAATATGGAAAAACGGCCTACCGAAGCTTGGGTTTGTAAGGCTCCTGAGAAAATCCCAGCATTTGATATCGCAAGAGAAAAAGAGACATTTTTGAAAGTCAAGAAAGATTTTACTGGCCCTAGCACCTATGTCACACCGGCGCAACATCATCAACTACTGTCGCAGCCCCAAGAAGCTTCGCTGGATAAAGATAGTACACTCTCCTCCTTTTTACAAAGTTGCCTCAAGCTTTTACGAAACCAAGATGCTTTGAATGAGCTGCAGAAAGTCATTGCCTCCTGTGGACCTCCACAAAGCTATGGTCGGGACAAACCCCTTCAGAAAATCAGCAGAACTGGCAGGCAAATGCGATTGAATGCTCAGATAGGAGCATACGATATGACTGATGTTATTTTGGATTTAGGATCCGATGTAAATGTGTTAACCAAACAAACCTGGGAACAAATGGGAAAACCTGCCCTCGCCTGGTCCCCTATCCAGTTGAGGTTAGCTAACCAGCAAAGGATTGTGCCCCTAGGAAGATTCCTAAGTGTCCAAATAGATATTGGCGGGGTCCGTACTCTCGCGGACTTTGAATTGATTGAGATCATTGATGACAGCAATCCCTATCACGCCTTGTTAGGAATAGAATGGGCGATGGAAAATGTTGTAGTCATTAACCTAAAGAAGAGACAGATGACCTTCGAAGGGAAAGACTTGAGAGTCATCCTACCCTTGGACCCCTCACAAGGATAAAGGTATACAGAACCACTACGAGACGAAGATCAGAATGATTCGGAGACCATCTACAATATTACCACGCAGGAAGAAGCTTATGAGGGCCCTCTTGCTGTGGGTTGGGAGTCTGGTAGCTCCTGTATGACCGACTCTGAGGATGACTTAGAAAGTTGGAAGAACCGATTATATGAGCTCCATGGGCACAGAAGTACGAAGCCTACTAAATCCCTCAGATGGCTCAGTTCACAACCAAGCGCTCTACCTACTTTTGATGGTTCGACAGACCCTGGCCCGTTTATCATACAATTCTCAGGCCAGATACCTGAGCCACAGAAAATGACCTCTCTGGAGTCAGCAGCTAGATGGTGGAAGAGCCATAAGCCGCAGATTCCTAGCTGGGAAGACTGTTAGAGGCTCCTTCGCCTGAGATTTAAGGACCAGCCTGAGGAGGTGCGAAGCAAGTTTGATGGAAAATCTAGTCCCCAAGAACATTTGGCAAAATGCTATGAGGCATGGAAGTATGTACCTCAGGATGAATGGGCACATAGATTCATCCATACACTGGAACCGATAGCTAAGAACTGGTACGAGGAAGCTGAGCTCCACCTAGATACTGTAAGTTGGGACTGTCTTGCCCATAGCTTTATACATACTTTTTCTAATAATGATGTCTTCCCAGCTCTAGATGCAGCTATCAGGATAATCCATACCAAGGTCTTTGATGACCGAGACCTAGTAGAACATCGACCTGATTGGACAGCGCAGGAATCCCACACAGTAGAATGTTATAACTTCGCCATTGAGGAGGATGAGGACCCACGCAATATCGCTATCCCTAAGTCAGAAGGATGCTACGATGTGCATGGACCAGCAGTCAAAGCCCCGGAAGTGACTCAACCCCTAAAGACGCGCACAGTTAACATTGGATCCGAAGAACAGCCTAAGTTGGCTACCATTGGCGACTATTGGGATGATGAGATGGTCAGCAAAGTAACCCAACTCCTCCACGAGTACCAGGATCTCTTTCCGATGAAGTTCTCCGAAATGAAAGGTATCCTGGGTGATATCGGTGTCATGAAGATCCCTTTGAAACCTGATGCGAAGCTTGTGAAGCAACGTCCTTATAGATTGAATCCGAAGTATAAAGATAAGGTTAAGGTGGAGCTAGAGAAGATGCTTGTTGCAGGAATAATCGAGCCGGTTGAGGAATCTGAGTGGGTCAGCCCTATGGTGGTACAGGAGAAGAAGACTAAGGGAGAAATCCGAATCTGCGTCGACCTAAGGAAATTAAATGATGCCTGTCTGCATGATCCCTTTCCTACCCCCTTTACAGATGAAGTGCTCGACAATGTTGGAGGTCAAGAAGTATACTCTTTTACTGATGGGTTTTCTGGCTACCATCAGATCCGAATTGCTCCAAAAGACCGACATAAGACAACCTTTGCTACCGAAATGGGATCCTTTCAGTATACTGTTATCCCCTTTGGGCTGAAGAATGCACTTGCTATATTTTCTAGAGTCGTCATCTCTGCGTTTAAGGAATATATACATAAATTCTTAGAAGTTTATTTTGATGATTGGAATATTTTTGGGCTAGTAAAAGACCATCTTACTAGTTTGAGACTTATGTTGAACAAGTGTAGACAGCACCAGATTGCCTTGAATCTAAAAAAGTGTATCTTTTGTGCCCCTTTTGGAATTCTGCTTGGTCACGTTGTCTGTAAGCAGGGATTGATGATGGATCCTGCGAAGATAGCTATTATTGTAAACCTGTCACCCCCAAATTCCATCAAACAACTTCGCACGACACTCGGTCACACTGGTTACTACAGGAAATTCATCCAAGGATATGCTCAGATTACCGCTCCAATGGAAAGGTAGCTGAAGAAAGATATTAAGTTCGAATGGACACCGGAGTGCCAAGCAAGCTTAGATATTTTGAAGGAAAAGATGGTCACTGCCCCTATTCTAGTATTTCCTGACTGGAAAAAAGAGTTTCATGTGCATGTCGACGCATCCTCCATTGCTTTGGGGGTGGTATTGGCTCAACCAGGTGCAGGTCAGATCGACCACCCTATTTCTTTTGCCAGTAGAAAATTATCCACTGCAGAGAAAAATTATACTACAACAGAGCGG
This sequence comes from Pseudotsuga menziesii, assembly GCA_001517045.1. NCBI lineage: Eukaryota > Viridiplantae > Streptophyta > Pinopsida > Pinales > Pinaceae > Pseudotsuga > Pseudotsuga menziesii. Next base: position 75,387 of record LPNX010959790.1, read on the forward strand.
GAAGGCCTCGCTATGGTGTATGCACTACAGAAGTTTCGACATTATCTGTTAGGATCTCATTTTAAGATGTTTACTGACTATTCTGCTTTGAAATATTTGGTTAACAAGCCTGTGCTAGGAGGAAGAATATGCATATGGCTGATTCTGTTCCAAGAATATGACTTTGAAATCATAGTTAAGCCTGGGAGACTGAACCTAGGACCTGACCACTTGTCAAGGCTCGAGTCGGGCGAAGAACCCACCACTTTGGATGAGGGCCTCCCTAACGCGCAGCTGTTTTCCATCCAGATAGTCGATGAATACTTCCAGGATATTGCTCAGTATTTGTCTACAGGGTTTCCAACTACTAAAATGACAACACAACAGAAAAAGCAGCTGGTAGTACGACCAGTAGACTTCACCCTAATAGCAGGCCAGCTGTACAAGATGGGACTAGATGAAATATTGTGCAGGTGTGTCTTGGAGCATGAAATGCCACTAATTCTGGCTGAGGCACATTCTCGCGCAGCAGGAGGTCATTATGCAGGGAAAGATACCGCACAGAATATTTTGACAGCCGGCTTATGGTGGCCCATAGTTCACAAGGATGCAAGAGATTATTGCCACAGCTGCGACGTCTGTCAGAGGACAGGAAAACCATCCAGGTGGCATGAAATGTCCCTAGTTCTGCAGGTAACCTTACAAGCTTTTGAAAAATGGTCTATTGACTTTGTCGGCCCTATCAACCCCCCTGCGAAGAAGTCCGGCGCGAGATATATTATTACAGCAACTGACTACCTTACCCGTTGGGCTGAAGCCCAACCAGTCAAGAACTGTAGCGCTGCTACAGCTGTGCAATTCATCTTCGATCACATCTTGTCTAGGTTTGGGTGTCCTCGCGCCCTTATGAGCGATCAAGGATCACATTTATTAAATAAAACTATTGAAGTACTAACTGAAGAATTTCAAGTGTATCATCAGAAAAGTACAGCCTATCATCCACAAGCAAATGGGATTGTCGAAGCTTTTAATAAGATCCTTGAGCATGCTTTGACAAAGGTTTGTAATGCTAACAGAAATGATTGGGACCTTTGAATTCCAGCAGTGCTATGGGCTTACAGAACTACTTGCAAAAAGTTGACAGGCCATACACCTTTTCGACTGGTTTATGGGCAAGAAGTCATCATGCCCATGGAGTACATTGTTCCCAGCCTCAGAATATCTGCTTTCACCGAGATGGATGAGCCCGCCGTAATAACAGAGAGACTGAAACAGATATTAGAACTCAAAGAAGATAGATTTATTGCAGGTTTCCAGCAACAGGTGCAGAAAGCTCGAGAAAAAGCGTAGCATGACAGACACATTAAGAAGAAACAATTCTAGCAGGGTGATCTTGTGCTCCTCTATGACAACAAATTCATGAATTTCCCAGGAAAGTTCAAGACACATTGGAAGGGACCATAACAAGAAAATATAAAGTTACTGATGGGGGCGCAGTCCAGCTAGCTAAGTTAAATGGAGAACTTTTTCCTTCTATGATAAATGGGAGTCGTCTAAAAAAGTACATGGATAGGCCAGGTACTCAGAATCAGAGGTAGCACCAAGAAAGAAAAGTCCACGTACCCAGAACAGCTGAAATTGGGTATTGGACCATCAGAGAAGCTGCTCGTCACACTATGGAATGTCGCAGTCTGAAGGATGAAGTATGGGAAGCCGAAGGTTGGTCATGGGACGCAGGTTCATCCTGTGTCGAAGTGGAAAGTGGTTGTTATGTCATAGGTTGGAACTATGTCGCAGCATAGAATGTGATGGATGGGACAAAATGAATTTGGCGGCGGCGGCACGTGAGCTACTCTCAATACCCGTAATTATGAGATTTTGGGAAAATCTGAGGCTGAGTGTGATGAGATTTCTGGAATTCAAGCATATTTGATGTCATTAATACACTATGATGACAGATTCTGTAACGGAATTCTATAAGTAAGCTATATTGGCCCGTGAAGTCTTCCATAAAGCACTTCTTGGAGTTTGCTTGCCTGAGGCCATGTCAAACAATTGTGAAGTCCAGGAGCTCGTACAAGAGTTCAGAGAGAGAGGTCTGCAGAACCTTCTGAGTAATCCACCAGTACAGTCGTATTCGACTTAGGTACAAAGGCAGGCAGAAGTTTACTCTAAATCAGGCGAAGGCAGGCACAAATTTGCTCTAACGTGGAACGACGAAAGCCATAAGACCTCGCCAACAGATTCTGGGGAACCCCGCCATGAAATCTTCCGGCATAGCAGAACCGTGGCAGCTGTGTGTCTTATGCAGCGTGACACGCAATTCCAGGGGACCCCAAGTTGTGGATGGTTAAGCGTCACCAACCCGAGCAAAGGATGGGGTTGTAGATGGATCCATAAGGCCTTGCCCAGCATTAATAGCAAGAAGGAAAGAAGCAGGCAGTTGGAAATAGTAGGACGGACTCCGGCAATCAGCGCACATTGTCTTCGCCAAACAAATTTTACCACCAGCCGAATAGACGAGTGCCCCGGGACGGGACACTAGTGAGTCTTAGGGGCCTGTTGGGGCGCGCACCCTAACGGTCCTTAAGGAAAATATCTTTGCGGGCCAAAGGAGTTGTAAGCGGAGGTTGACTCAAAATATTCTTAGGGGTGTTGGGGGTTGATTCAAAGTCCTCTATTGTAATAGACCCACGGTTTAAGACCAGGGTTTAGGGTTTTTGGTGCCCATGGTTTGAAGCCATGGTTTTGTAATAGCGCGATGTATAAATAGGCATTTTTGTAAATAAGAAAAGTTAGGCTTTTGATGTAAAGAAGATTAAGGCGAAGCTAAGGCTGTTTTGTAAGAAAAGGTTAAGTCCCAGCAGCGTGCGTGGACGACCTCTGCAGCTGTGTGCGCAGAGGGTTTTGTAAGAAGTTAAGGGAAATCTGCAGCTGTGTGCGCAGAGGCGTGCTGCTGTGTGCACGACTTAAGAGACTGAAGCAATCTACAGCTGAGTGCGCAGATCAAAACTGTGATTTTGAAGAAAGTTGAAATAAAACACAGTTCTGTGGACGTAGCCCCTACACTGGGGGTGAACCATATTATATCTAGTGTTGTGGTTCTTGTGCTGTTTCTATTTCTATTTGTTTTCACGCATTAATAACTATATAAATCTGATAAGTAAGATCACTGTTAATAATTAGCTTCGCTGTGAATTCCCTGTAGTGGGTTGAGCAAGTCACTGTATGTTTATTCATCTGCGAAGTTACTTAGATATAAATGTCGGAGCTTTGTGTTTAGTAATCTCCCTCTCTGCTTGCAGAAACCTGATTCTGCGGCACCCCATAGCTATTTCGGGTGAGACTGCAACCTGTTCGCAGGTTGTTGCCGAAAGGGCCAACACTGTGGGTCTCTTGTTCGTGCGACGCAAAAGGATTAAACCCGATTCTGCCCTATTTCCCAACATAGTTTACTAACATAATCATTGGTTACTTGATCTACTCATCGTAACATTTTGGGTGGTTTGATGACAACCATGTCATATATCTGAAACTAGGCTTACCTTACCCTGAAAGGCTTGTTTCCTGGGCATTAACACTGTTGAAGAATTGCTTTTGTCATCTAAATAATCGAGTATATGAATCTTGAATGTGAATTCCGTTAGTCCTCCAACAACTTTTCACTTAACATTGGTGTCATTTGCTGCAAATCTGAGTCATTGTCTATTGAAAAATTGGTTGATAACTTTGACAATAAACTTTGATTATGTTGGATTGCCGACATTGACCTTTTGGTTGAATATTTAGATCGGAATCCTTATTTGGCTTCCTAATTAAATCGATTACATAGGCATCAATTGTAAAAAAAAATTGTAGTTGATTGCTGAAAATTATACTAATGGAAATCTGATTATTGATGAGTGTTTTGACATTTATTCTCCTCTCCCGTGATTTCAATACTAAGGATCTGATTTAATGCTTAAAGAAGGTTTACATAATTATATTAAGAAAAAAACTAAATCTATGGTTGATGATGTTGGATGATGTTGTTTACATACTAAATTTGTAGGCTTCACCGAGATTATGACCATTGCTACAATCGACGTACATTATTTTATATAAATCCACCTGTGGATGTAAGTTGTGCTCAATTACTCAGAAAAGAGTAAGGAGTAACTTTTCTAGATGATTTACAAGGTTACATAACTCGTGAATAGCGATTAAAATCGATGCAAATTAGGAAACTCTGATAATTGATTATTTTGGGTTATCCATAATATGATAAACTAACCACATATACAGTGATTGCAGGCATGGGAAATTGTGGCCATGAGGAAGGCTAAAAATATAGGACTGTAATGAGTTAAGAAGATATGAGAAAGATCTCATGTGCACAAAGTTGTCACCACGAGGAAGTGGTGATGAAGGTAGTGGATGAAAGCTACCTGTTTTCCCCCAGGCCAGCTAAGGACCATTATGCATTCTGGGGATGCCTAGATGTAAGATGTTTTGGTTAAGACTTGTTCCACACACATTAAGAGGACTGTTACAAGAGTGGGCGCTCCATGAAGAGAATAATATCTAGGTGCTGTGGTGGTGTGTGAGAAAGGAGGTGCCTAAGCTTGGTGAAGTGCCCTGAATAGCACAAGAAGGATATACGCCAAAGGAAGGGTATCATACTTGTGTTTGGTAGCTTGGATTAGTAAGAGCCCTGAATAGCATGAGAAGGAGCTACGCCTAAGGAAGGGTATTGTCCTTGTGTTGGGTGGCTTGGATTGGTACTTGGAGTATTGTTAGCACTTGGAGTGTTGGGATGGAGGACATCTAGAGAAAAGAAATGATTCCTCAAATCGAGGATGACATAACTCTCCAAAATTTGGAGGTAAAACCAACGGTAAAAGGATAGTAATCATGTTTTATTGATAAATAAATTGCATTATGAAAATGATTGGGTATTATGGCTCCAATGAACACTAGAAAATTGTAGATGGTTACAATGCAAAAGAATCTATGGCTGATGTTTAAGTTGAATTATAATTTTGTATGTAATGTATTGAAGAAAATTGCGCTAGACCCGAACTTGTTGCAGGAAAACTGCAGGTTTTGGACGATAGTGACTGGAAAATATACGAAAAGATTGCAAGCGATCAGGATGAAGAGGACGAGGACAGGAAAAGATGACAGAATGGAAGTCGGAAATCGATTGAAATTAGGAACACCAAGGATGGTGTTATTTTTAAGGGGGAGAGGATGTAACGTCCCTCTCGCAAGAACCCTAGAAATTTTGTAAATTCTAATCTTATTGTATTCATCTCCTAGTGAGGAGCTCAATGCCAAGGCCCCACCAGAAACGAGAACTGTATGTATATTAATTGCCTAAGCAGTAAACTTAGAGATTGACTGGATGCACCTTAATCGAAGGATAACTAAATCCACCAGGGGAAAAACATATATATATATAATAATAATAATAATAATAATAATATATGTGCGACTAAAACAATGATGGTGGAAGACATCCACCAAGGGAAAGATAAAATGTTTAGTCGAGCCTCGGGAATCGAGAAAAGATCAACAACTCCCTCAACGACCCAAACTCCTAAGTTATCGACCTCAGATAACGTAAGTAATAGAGAGACTAGTTACTTCGGCTAACAAAATAATGATCTTTATGATCCGTTTCGAGGGAGACATGATGTCTTCCCTTACACTCATTACGACATCAAATAATAAATATGAGCTACAAGTTGGAATCATAAAAATAACATACAAAGGATACAATGGTTATATATACATTCATAATAACATAACCATTATCACCTATGGTGGTGCACCCCTATCTATATATATATATATATGTATGAAAAGAGTTACCTATATAAAAAGTGGAAGCAGTTTAGTGAAAAGAAAGCTAGAGTAGTGGAGCTTGTTATAAATTTCATGTACACTATATAATTGAAGCATTATATAGTGAAAGGGACGTTATACATAAATATTGGATTTTGTATAGTTAAGATAATATAAATATATGTAGATATTATTCATTATGTAGTATGTACAGAACTGGAAATAGAAATATTGATGGAATATGGAAATTACCTTGAGTATTAGCATAGAACAGTTACCTAGTTTATAGACTTAAATTAAGGAAGCGTTACCTAATAATTACTGATAAGAGACATAACTTAAGGGAGTGTTACCTAAATCCTGATGTAATAATTACTATGGGATGGATTTCACGACAGTTTTAGGGGGAGAGAAAACAAGCAATTAGCGAGAATTGGGACTCCAAAAAACCCAACGAGAAACAACTATAACTTTAAATATCTACTACACCATTTCAGCATCGATCTCGGTGGTATCGTGGACTCTACTACACCAATAGCCTAAAACATTTATGCATCCTGCAATTTCTGGCATTTTTAGCAGCAACATTATTTTTCTTTGCTCTCGCATATGGGAGACAACTTGATTGTTCTGCTCTGGCATGGGTATTTTAATTCATTTCACTCTCAACAAATTTTAGGCATTTCCGGTATTTTTCACCACTGCAATTTTGAGTGGGAAACATAATTGTTAAGCATAAAAGGATATATATATGCGATATTTCAGTGCAAAGGGGAGGGAGAACCCCATTTGGATACAGAAAATGGTGAAGAGAGAAGACATGGATAGCCACAGACCGCAATAGTGCTGGGGAATCGGACCCCAGAGCAACTTGGAATGCTATACATCCCAACAAAGAGATTAGTTCGCTGAGCAACGTAGACAACTAGAAGGGCTATGGCATCGATTTCTTATCAATTTCTCTGCACGCTATTTCCAGAGATCCCAAGGCATACCCACTTCCTTGCATTTATGCACAAATTGGGACTGCAGAATCAAATGGCTATGGAGATGAGTTTGAGGAGCAGAATTCAACAAATGGTGAAAACATAGACCTGTCACAAGTTACTGAGATACGTCTTACTCCCAGCACATATATAAGACTGTGATTTTGCAAATATAATGAACTATGGGCCAAGACGACAATGGCATGAAGGATATGAGAATGGAGGTTAGTCTTAACAATCTTAAAAGAAAATATATTCTTCTTTAAAAAAATAAAAACTACGATTTGTCTTAGTGTTATTGCTCATAGATATCAGGCTATATATTTGCCTTAATAATATTTATTTAGAGACTGAGAGGGTTCTATTGTTGTTAGTTGTGTTTGAACTGGGATGTGGCTTTGAAGAATAGGTTCATAGTTTTGCATTGGGAATTTTATGAACCATGTTATGCATTTGTCATGACTTAGTCCAAAGTGGGCATTTTTGCCTGTACTATATATATATATATATGTAAATATAAACTGGGTAGGTAAAACTGGTGTTTCTAGCAGGATATTGGGTAGGTAAAATTGGCGTTTCTTCCTGTACTATATATATATATATATATATATATATATATATATATATATTTATATGCAAATATAAATTGGGTAGGTAAAATTTATTTACCTTTGTAGACGAGAAATTGCAGCAGGATATTGGGTAGGTAAAATTGTTTACATCCGTATATGGATGTTATAATTGGGTATCTCTATTTTATAGATATGACTCTTTTTTGAATAATGGGTGGCAGTATGGTCTGAATCGTAGCTGGTCAGTTATGGAAATATAGATAGATTTTATGAATGCAAAATAAGCAGTTTCATTATGACTTAGTAACTATTTGTTTAAATAATGAAATCACATGTATATCTGCAGTGGATTAAGGCTGGGTTAAAAAACCTAGTGATAAACCAAGATACCTTACCCCTGGAAGGGCATCTAGCGTTCTGGTTAGAACCTATTTAGATTTTCATGTATCAGTTTGACCATAGCAAGTCTGGATATACTCTCCACGGGAGAGCGTGTAAGATGAAATGAAAGGAAGTGTGGCAATATTTAAGTTGCTGTTTGTAACCATTTTAATAAACAATGTCGCACGATGGGACCGTTTGGGGGATGTGACCCCGATTTTGGGCTGAACCATGCATATCTTTGTGTCCCTCTTATGTTTATGATTTATGTGTTCCGTGTATGATTAATGTGTCTCATTATTTGTTTAAATGATTTGTGTGTACCACTCATGTGAAGATGTGCAAGAAATACATGTGTGCTTTTATTTGAAATTGTTCTATGATTCACAATTAGTCTCAATTATTGGTGTCAGGACGTATCTGTTGGAGACATTTACCACCATACACACTCGTTTTGGTCAAATTGGCCTAGTTAAACCACTATCCTAAGTTTAATTGACATCAGTGGAGCATTAATTTCCATCATCCAGTCACACCCATGCCTATCTATAGTCAAGGAGGCTAACTGAAGCACTCCTGGGGTGACCTGTGTGACATTAATGCACCTAATTGCTAATTGGTGGTTACAATCAGTTCAACCAGTTAGTTACAGTCAGTTAAGGTGCCTCTAGTCATTAAATATATTATTTAATGATTATTTATTATTATTTAATGAACTGGAGTTAACAAGGCGCCTCCACCAACTTCTGATGGTTAGTTTAGCTTCAGTTAACCTCATCGGGGTTCATTGGACTCATGGATCACTAGCACTTTATGATTGGATTGCTATGACATGTGTTTGATCTCTTTCAGTTGAGATTTAGTCATTTATTGCACTTCGACTTCAGTTAGGGTTTGGTGAGTCAATTAGGGTTTTGGTCAAGTGGTTAAGTGAGTGAGATTGAATGGTTGAGAGTCAGTTAAGCTAGACTCACTCACTAAATTTGAATTGTCTCATTAGGTATTTGAATTCTTCATGGAGTTAAGCCATTTCTTAGCATTGGTATTGTAACCCTTCCAATTCATGAGTATTTGTTAATTATTATTTGATGATTTTGATTCCTAGTTCCTAGATCATGTGCAAGAATTAATATGGTATCAGAGCTTACGGTGGGACGAAGAACAATCTCTCAAAAACAAGATTTTTGACAGATTTCTCCATGAGAAGTGAGAAATAGCTCAAAATTCCAGCACTGCACCAGAAGCCAAGGATTACCACTTAATACCCCAAGTAAAGAACTTGTTGATCAAGCTTGTTTGATTGACTATACTGGGTGTGATGAAAGCCTAAAATGTTCAGGCTGTCCGACCTTATGGTGCCCTTTTTGTTTTGATTTGCAGGATTTATTAGGTACAACTTCGAATGGACTCATGAATCCCTCTTCTCACCCAATTCACAAGCTATTGGGAATGGAAGTTGAAGATGATTGCATATTTGAAGAGATGAGGTCTCTATGAGATGTCTATTGGACTTGGAAAAGAGTCTTATGAGAATGAGAATGACTGGATAAATGATGGTGATAGAGCTTATGGAGCAATAGGTCTGGCCCTTTCTCCTAGCTTGTACTACCTTATTTGTTCTGCTGAATACCCAAAGGAAGTCTGGACAATATTGGACAGAACCTTTGGCAAGCACAATGAGGATCATAATAGTACTTTGGAGATCATAGCCAGCACCACAAGAGTTCTTTACTCAAAAGTCTCGGCCTCTACTCTCTCTGATGAAGTTGTTCAAGATGAAGATGAAGCAGAATCTTATACACATTCAATTCGAATTGAAGAAAGTCTCCATGAAGTGACTCCTTCTCCTGATGCTCCAGAAGTTCATGAGATCTATGATATCTCATCTCCTCATATTGCTGAAACAGAAGAAGACATTTGAATCTCTGATATTGAAGAAAAATACTGCTGCACTTCCATGCAAACATTCACCGGTGATTTTCCTTTGAATTCTGTGCAAAATTTACCAGTAATTGCTTCCGAAAGTGAAGAGAAATTTGATTTTTCTCCCTCTAACGTTGCTGCTGGTGTGAAAATATGTTAAAAGTTGGATATTTTGGAAGAAATATCAGATTATAAGAGTGAAACATTCACTCCCCATGATCTAGATCTTCCAGCAATATCCTGCAGGATTGCATGCACCAAAATTCAGAATTTTGAAGAAGAAGAAAACTGTGCATCTACCGTCTTAGTTGACCATATTTTTGGATCTGATATGAACCTTATTGGATCTGATATGATATTATTTGGATCTGATATGATATTTCTTGGTTCAAAATTTCAGGTTCATAAACCTTCAGTACTACTTGTAGATGTTCTCATCAACAGTGTGAAGATACAAGTACTGTAAGTCTCCTACAAAACTGCTGCTGGGGATTTGATTTCATTTCACAGTTTTGTATCTGTTGTGAACTTATTTAGATATGATTTACATTCTGGTCTGATATTATTTTGTTCATATTTTAAAATTCAAGAGCTTTCAGTCATGCTTGTAGCTGCTCTCACCAATTTTGGTGTGAAAAATCAAGTACCGCAATTCTTCTTCAATTTTGCTGCTGGGGATTTGGTGTTAGTTTCCTCTTATGAGGTTTCTGATATTTTATTTTGTGATTCATTAGCTATTTCAGAATCTATATCATATTATGGAGGTCAATCATTCGCTCTCCAGAGTCCCATGGATTCTCTACCTTTGGTCACAAGCTCATCTCCTCACAGAACTAGTAAAGAGGAAGACATTCTGCATCCGCTTGGACACTTGCTCCTAAGATTTGGGGATGATTTTACCAATCATGGTTTTCTGTTCAGGGATGCAACCTATCAGTTTCTTGAGTGTTCCACACATGGTTCAAATCCTCAAGAACCGTTGCTCTCTCTTCAGATGATTTCAGTTGCTCTACATGGGTCCAGTTTTCACCGTGCAGCTATTTATATTTCTGATTCAGTTGAGTGCATTGTTCTTCTTCCAAAGTAGAAGATTCCCCTAGACATATTCATTTAGTGTGGATTCAGAGCTTCACATGCATAGTCTTAGGATGCTGCTCTATAGAAGAACCAATTCTTGATTTACTGCTTAGTTTGAGGGGGGGTATTTTTCCCATGAGATTTTCCCCGTTTCCTTGGTTATATTAAGTAGTTACTTTATTGTACAAGGTGACATATGGCCTTTGTTTCCATGGCCCTAGCATTTTCATGCATCTATGTTTTCTAACTCTTCCTGAGTATAGCTTAAGGGGGGGTGTTGGAGACATTTACCACCATACACACTCTTTTTGGTCAAATTGGCCTAGTTAAACCACTATCCTAAGTTTAATTGACATCATTGGAGCATTAATTGCCATCATCCAGTCACACCCACGCCTATCTACAATCAAGGAGGCTAACTTAGAATTCTCCTACAGTCAAGGAGGCTAACTGGAGCACTCTCGGGGTGATATGTGTGACATTAATGCACCTAATTGCTAACTGGTGGTTACAATCAGTTCAACCAGTCAATTACAGTCAGTTAAGGCACCTCCAATCATTAAATATATTATTTAATGAACTGGAGTAAACAAGGCACCTCCACCAACTTCTGATGGTCAATTCAGCTTCAGTTAACCTCATCGGGGTTCATTGGAGTCATGGGGCACTAGCACTTGATGATTGGATTGATATGACATGTGTTTGATCTCCTTCAGTTGAGATTCAGTCATTTATTGCACTCTGACTTCAGTTAGGGTTTGGTGAGTCAATTAGGGTTTTGGTGAAGTGGTTAACTGAGTGAGATTGAATGGTTGAGAGTCAATTAAGCTAGACTCACTCACTGAATTCGAATTGTCTCCTTAGGTATTCGAATTATTCATGGAGTTAAGCCATTTCTCAGCATTGGTATTGTAACCCTTTATTTTTTATTCAATATATAGAGAGAAAACCAATTCTGGTTCCGAGAATTTCCAATTCATGAGTAATTGTTAATTATTCTTTGATGATTTTGATTCCTAGTTCCTAGATCATGTGCAAGAATTAATAGTATCCTCTTTGTCATATGATTCTTAAGTATTTCCAACTTGTATATTGTGAATACTTTATTCATATACTTTCCTTCTCTTAATAATAAAGGTAAAGAGTGCGAATCATTATTTGTATTAAATACAAATATTATTCATTGGACGGTCATAGCACTTTGGTTAAAAACACAAAAATGAGAATTGTTGGGTCTTGCATAATGTGTTAAGTAGTAGAATATCATGAATCAAAAGAGAATTGCAATAGCAAACTTAATCAAGTAAGCTCACTCGGATAGAATATATAGGACCGAGTGGCTAAGATTATATATGTAAATAGTGATTCAAATTCTTTAAGAGACCCACATGTTAGTTAATATAAGTGACAATGTGATTAAGAAAAAAATGAACATGTTATCAAAAGTCAGATTGTTTGATACACTTAAGTATTTCTCCATTCAGGGGATTACTTAATCGTGTGAACATTCAAACATAATATTCATGTTTGGTTTCATTGAGGAGGATGGAATATAAATCGTCAAATGAATGTTTACATTTTTGAATTAAAATGTCTTTTAAAAAAAAATATGCCACTAACATGATGATCTCCTTTTGTAGTAACAGCGAAACAAATACTTTTACCATTTTCACACAAAATGGCACTGAGGTGTAAGAGGTATATCACAGTGGTCATCTACTTAGATGACATTCTCATATTTAGCCATACATGGGATGCACACATGTAGCATGTCCAACAAATTCTCCAAATCCTCTGAGCCAACAAGTTGCAGGTAAAAGAAAAGAAGTCATATTTTGGCTAGAATATAGTTCCATATCTAGGATTTGTTGTCAATTCGGAAGGTATTCAACCGGATCCAACTTGTATCAAAGCATTGAAGCAATGGCCACTCCCATCTTCGCCGAGTGAGCTCCAAATATTTTTGGGTTGTATAAATTTCTATCGTAAGTTCATTCTGCACTTTTCTTAGATTGCTCATCCTTTACATCAGCTTTCTAATAGTTCTTCAACATTTAATTGGACTAATGAAGCCACTAGTCATTTTACTCAACTCAAGGAAGCCTTATGCTCATCACCGGTTTTACATCTGCTGCATCCCTCTCAACCTTTTGAGATTGAGTCTGATTCCCCACAATATGCTATTGGGGCTGTGTTTAAATAGGGAGGGCACCTCATTGCTTATCACTATGAAAATATTTCCCAGGCCAAGATGAACTATAGCACCTATGACAAAGAGTTTTACATCCTAGTTTAAGCCCTCAAGTAATGGAGACATTATTTTCTCGGTAAAGAAACCATCTTACATACAGACCACCATCCTTTCATTTTCATCAATTCACAATCAAATATTCAGTAACAAAGGCACCTTAAATGGGCCTCCTACATTCAACAGTTTCACTTGGTAATTAGATATAAGAAAGGCACTTCAAATAAGATGGCTCATTTGCTCAGTCGGCCACCTACTACAGTCCTCTCCATTCTAGAGGTGCATTGTACCAACTATGACACATGGAAGGACCAATATGCTACCGACCCAAAATTTCAAAATATTTGGATAGCCTTGCACAGACCCACAGAGATCAATCATACCCCCTTCCTAGAATACACTATATGGGATTGTTAGATTTATAAATTCAATTTTCTATGTGTTCCACACTCACAGGAACGCCTCTTGCTCATCAGGGAGGCGCGTGCTTCAGCCTGTGGTGACCACTTCAGTAACACAAAGGCCATCCAAAATCTGGAATGCCATTTTCATTAGCCTTCCATGCAGCCCCAAGTTGAGAAATTTATCCGAGCTTGTGCATTATTCTCCCAATCCAAGACATCCAACCGGAAACATGGCTTATATTAGCCATTTCCTCTTCCTTCATGACCTTGGGAGTCAATCTCCATGGAATTTCTCAGTGGAATCCCAACCACCCAAAAGAAACATGATGCAATCTCGGTAGTGGTATGTCGCTTTAGCAAAATGGCACTTTTTACTCCATGCACAAAAACTACAACAACAACACAAACAACAGAGTTATACTTCCGGCATGTTTGGCCACATTTTGGCCTACCAAGCACTATCATATCAGATAGAGATTCTCACTTCCTAAGCACATTTTGGAAGACAATCTGGCTGCTACTAGGGTGCAAACTCAAGTTTTCCATAGCATTCCATCCTCAAATGGATGGCCAAATAGAAGTGGTGAATAGGGTCTTGGTTCATGCTCTTAGAACTCACTTTGGACGCATCAAACAATCGGACAATTATTTGCACATCCTCCAACATAGCTATAACAAGGCCATACATTCCTCTACCAGGTTTTCTCCTTTTGAAGTGTGCTTGGGATTCCAACCAACATCTCCAGTAGAGCTCCCACTCACTTTAGCTCCTCAAGGTACCATGCACCAATAGAAGGAACAAATCTCAACCCAACGATTTCTACAACAAATTTCACTACGCCACACTGCAATCACAACAACACTCAAAGAAGCTCAAGATGAGGCCAAGCAACGCCATGACAAACAAAGGAAGTTCCTGACCTTTCAACCTGGAGATAAAGTCTGGTTACACTTGGATAAAAAATGCTTCAAAGGCCAGCATCACAAGCTCCTTCCAATAAGATATGGCCCTTATAGTATCCTTGAGAAAATTGGAGAAAATTCTTACAGATTGAATCTTCCACCACAACTCGGAATCCACAATGTCATCAATGTTAATAATCTGAAGTTGTTTGAGCCCCCCCCCCCTACTGGAGGAACCAATCATCATTACTCATCCATTCGACAACATTCCAGACTTCCAACTCCCCTTGGCCAAAGACACTCTCTTGGACACAGAGACCCATTCTACAAGGAAGCGGGTATACACTTCTTATCTCGTGGCTCGTCAAGGACAAACCCCAGCTCAGGAAAAGTGGATAACAGCTGAAGTGTTGCACATAATGTTTCCTCACCTTCTCATGGAAGCCGAGATGCTTCCAGATCTAAACAGGGAGAAATTGCGCAGCGTGGAGAAGATGGAAAAAAGGACAAATTAGGTTTATTAATTAATTATGTTTAGTTATGAAAATAAGAAAGCTCCTCATTATATAAGAGGATGCTCCCTAATAAAAAAGGTCTTTTTTGTTTTTGCTAAAACATGTCTCTCTCTTTGTGTTTCCCTTTTCGCTTATTTATCTTGTTTTTAGGGTTTAGTGTGAAGCAACCAGAGCGCCTCATTCATGGTAGCCTCTTTTCTTTCAATCCATCTGTTATCGCCTCCCATACAAAGAGCTAGCCTTCCCCATTGGATTTCTATCTCATTGGAGGTTTTCTTCTTCTTGCCGGAATCTGCTAAGAAAGTAGGATCAGGCGAGACTCATGCTACGCTCTTGCTGAAATATTCCAACTTCATGGGAAAATCAGAAAAGCTCCTCCTTCATCACTGCACTGTCAGCACCTCCTCACATCTAGGGTCACACATAGCTACACCTTCTGTGCACTCCCTTTCAGCTCTGCGCATCTCCGAGAACTGAGCATTGTATTCAGCTGGAGCAGTGCCGGTTCAACCTACGCTTCATTAATCAAACCCCTAGAAAAGAAGTGTCCAACCGATCAAGGTTCCTCAACCAAGACAACCACGTTAATGGCACAAGAATACCGACAATGATATCAAAAGACAGCAGAGATAGCGAGGACATTAAAACTAAAGAACATGGTAAACATTTGTCGGCAAAGGCATCCAAGGAGAAATGGTTTTCCTTTTAAAGGATCGCAGGGATAAAAAAGTGGATCCTTATCCAACGCTGGGGGCTTGAGTGTTTATCAGTTTAATTCACAACTAAAATTCCCAATGAATAATTCAATAAGCCACCATAACAAAGCCCGTATAATGAGACTCACCCATAGCTACTCACAGTTAATAGATGATTCCAAATCTGTGTTTCAGGTTAGACGCATATGACTCCCCAAAATGCATATAGGGTGCAAAGGAAAATATCCCTCCAGATAACCATTGTAGGGTGCTCTAAGAGGATGGTAGGCATACTTACAGCAATCTAGTAAAGATGATTCGATGGAACATGAACATCCCTTGTCGCAATACGATCGGAGCTAAGAGGGCATAGGAAGATTCCACCCCACTCTTCTCGAGCATATCGGTTTTGAGAAGGATCATTCAAGAAGGATGAACATCATGGGGAGCACAAAATGAAAAGTCTTTGGAAACTGTATTTCCCAAAGACAAAACACAGCTTCTCTTTGGAAGGATTTAATTCCCCTCTTTCCTACAGCTCGACTCCCCCTAATATAATATTACTCATTTAATGAGAAGTGCCATGGGCCTCCTCTCACCCAAGCTGGATTTTCTAAACATAGCATTTGTCGTTGCAATTGTTGGGAAGATTCTTAGGCTAGCAATCCCCAAGATTATGGCGACCGTTTCTTCCCTATAAAAAGGTTATGGCTTTCAGGGTTCAGGAATGATTTATTCCCTTCATTCAAGCTGAACCTCTCCTTCTATCAAGCCAAGATTAAAGCACAAAAATAGAGGATCTAATTAAAAAAAATTCATGATTTTAGTGGAGGGGATTACCAATATAAAAGGATTAAGTCGTGACTTAATCCATCATAACCTATAATAATAATCCATGTCTTTTTATAAGACTTAATCTATCAATTCTTTTTCCTTATGATATACTTTATATCATAATGCTCCATGTCTTTTATCTATCATTTTCCTTATAGATAGACATCATATAATAATAATACCTATCTTTTTATAAAGAGTTAATTGATCATTGTCGTTATGATATACTTTATATCATAATAGTCCATGTCTTTTCTCTATCATTTTCCTTATAGATAGACTTCAAATAATAATACGTGTCTCTTTATAAAGACTTAGTTTATCATTTTCTTTGTCGTTATGATATACTTTATATCATAACACTCCATGTCTTTTATCTATCATTTTCATTATAGATAGATTTCAAATAATAATAATACATGTCTTTTTTATAAAGACTTAATCTATCACTTTCTTTAATAAATGGATAGTCATTATTATAAATATATGAACATATATATTTATAATTTTTCTTTTCTTTTATTCTCATGACATAACTCCTAAACTGATAGTTATATCTCATACTATTATAAATAGCATATATATTTATAATTATTTTTCTAACCTTTTTCCGATCCCTTAGTGGAATCCGTCCACCATCCTAGTTCTGGTTGCACATATGTTTGTCAGCCCCCTTGCGTTATTAAACTTTCGCCTAAGAATTTTTTTTTCCAGGAGACTAGGGTTTTTCACTTATTCTTTCCTCTTTCGGGTTGCGTACTGAGGGAAATATTATGGCTCCCAAACTAGCCACTTTTTCCATATTGTACTTTAGTTGCCCATGTCTATTTGTGTCAATGTCTTTAAGTCACCTAATTATACCACTTAAGAAATTACTTAACATAATCAAAAGGTCTTTCTCGTGGGACCTTGGCCTTGAGCTCCTCACCAGAAGAACAACATTCGTAACTACAATATACTTTAGGTCATACAAGAGGGATATTACATTGAGTTAGGGGCATGTAAGAGTATTATTTTTGTAAGCCTCCCCATGCTTGAGTTTTTTATTTCTTTGATTAAGGTTGAAAAATCAAATTTCATGACTAAGTGAAAACTACATTATTATTATTTTTTAATTGTGCAAGTTAGCAACTTTCTATTTGACCTCATGAGAATGAAGATGTAAGAGAGAGTATTCATGTTTTTCATGTAATAATATTATTAGTGTAAGGTTCTCCATGATTGAGTTTATTATTTGTTTTATTAAGGTTGAAAATTCAAATTTGATGACTAAGTGAAAAACACATTATTAGTATTTTTAGTTATGCAAGTTAGCAGCTTTCAGTTTGACCTCATGAGAATGACGATGTGAGAGAGAGTATTCATGTTGTTCATGTAAGATTGTATTATTAGTGTAAGGTTTCCCATGCTTGAGTTTATTATTACTTTTATTAAGGTTGAAAATTCAAGTTTGATCACTAAGTGAAAAATCCATTATTATTTTTTAATTGTGCAAGTTAGAAGCTTTCAATTTGACCTCATGAGAATGAATAGGTAAGAGAGATTATTCATGTTATTCATGTAATATTATTATTAGTGTAAGGTTCCCCATACTTGACTTTATTATTTGTTTGATTAAGGTTGAAAATTCAAATTTGATGAGTAAGTGAAAAATACATTATTATTATTTTTTAATTGTTCAAGTTAGCAGCTTTCAATTTGTCCTCATGAGAATGAAGATGTAAGAGAGAGTATTAATGTTGTTAATGTAAGAGTATTATTAGTGTAAGGTTCCCCATGCTTGAGTTTATTATTTGTTTTATTAAGGTTGAAAATTCAAATTTGATAACTAAGTGAAAAATACATTTTTATTATTTTTTAATTATGCAAGTTACCATCTTTCAATTTAACCTCATGAGAATGAAGATTTAAGAGAGTCTTCATGTTGTTCATGTAGTACTATTATTAGTGTAAGGATCCCGTTGAGTTTATTATTTGTTTGATTAATGTTGAAAATTGAAATTTGATGACTAAGTGAAAAATACATTATTGCTATTTTTTAATTGTGCAAGTTTGCAACTTTCAATTTCACCTCATGAGAATGAATATGTAAGAGAGATTCTTCATGTTTTTCATGTAAGAGTATTATTAGTGTAAGTTTCCCCGTGGTTGAGTTTATTAATTGTTTGATTAATGTTGAAAATTCAAATTTGATGACTAAGTGAAAAATATATTATTATTATTTTTTAATTGTGCAAGTTAGCAGCTTTCAATTTGACCTCATGAGAATGAATATGTAAGAGAGAGTATTCATGTTGTTCATGTAGGATTATTATTAGTGTAAGGTTCCCCATGCTTGAGTTTATTATTTGTTTGATTAAGGTTGAAAATTCAAATTTATTGATTAAGTAAAAAATACATTATTATTATTTTTTAATTGTGCAAGTTAGGAGCTTTCAATTTGACCTCATGAGAATGAAGATGTAAGAGAGAGTATTCATGTTGTTGATGTAAGAGTATTATTAGTGTAAGGTTCCCCGTGCTTAAGTTTATTACTTTTTTTATTAATGTTGAAAATTCAAATTTGATGACTAAGTGAAAAATATATTATTATTATTTTTTAATTGTGCAAGTTAGTAGCTTTCAATTTGACCTCATGAGAATGAATATGTAAGAGAGAGTCTTCATGTTGTTCATGTAGGAGTATTATTAGTGTAAGGTTTCCCATGCTTGAGTTTATTATTTGTTTGATTAAGGTTGAAAATTCAAATTTATTGATTAAGTAAAAAATACATTATTATTACTTTTTAATTGTGCAAGGTAGGAGCTTTCAATTTGACCTCATGAGAATGAAGATGTAAGAGAGAGTCTTCATGTTGTTGATGTAAGAGTATTATTAGTGTAAGGTTCCCTGTGCTTGAGTTTATTACTTGTTTTATTAAGTTGAAAATTCAAATTTGATGACTAAGTGAAAAATACATTATTATTATTTTTTAATTGTGCTTAGCAGCTTTCAATTTGACCTCATGAGAATTAAGATGTAAAAGACAGTTAAAAACACTATAAATAAAGATATGGACAGTTGGAACAAGCATGTTGGAACTTGGTAAACCATTAGGCTGTAGGTGGGGAGCATAGTCATGCTACTCAAGAGAAGATGATAAAAAATGTCATGAAAATGTTTTGAGGAACCACCATAAGATTTAGGAGGGGATCAAAGGCCAACCAATTCCCAAGGAGGGAAAGTTGTTCCTTGTGTAAGAGCTAGGAAACATATTATTTATATGGATATGTTTGAGGGTAGTATGTTGCTTAGTATGCATGACCACTTTTGATGTGTTAGGAATTTGTCCCAAGTTGTGAGATTTTCAACAAAAAAAAGAGCTAGTCCTTAGAGACTAAGACAAAATTTCTCTGTGAGCAAAGAGTTCTATCAGAATTGAGGGAAGGCTATGTAATCCTCTATGGTGTCATGGCTTATGCTTAGGTGTCATTACTAATAAATTAGTTTGTGTGCTTGGTGGTATATGGTTGGGTGGAACGTGGTTGTTCTAGTTGCAATTTCTCCTCCATGTGTTGAAGGTTTAGATATGTATCTAGTGTTGTTATTTTTATTTATTTTATATTCTACTGCAATATATCTAAGTCAAATGTTGATTGAATATACTACTTGTATATTTTTCCTAATATATATTTATGCTTAGTTAGAGTATACATCATCAATGTAGCTATTACTTAGTTTTTGTTTAAAATTTTGACTTAAATTTTTAGTTTATGCCTTAGAATAAAGGCTCTAAACCCTCGAATTATTCTCTTCTTATTTGTTTGAATATATGTTATCTATCAATTCTATTTAAATTTGGAAAGTTAGTATGAAATTATAAGTTGTATTTTGACTATGTGTAAAGGTTTTTTTCAAGGTATTGTTTATGTTTAACAAATTATTCAAAGTAGATAGGTAACTCTAAATCCCTAGAATTAGATACTTTTTACTTCTAAATATTGTGTTATTTTTATTAGCTAAATAAATTTAGTCATTTAGTTATGTTCATTCTACCTACCAATGCATATTTCATATATAAGAAAATATCACTGTTAATAAGCATACTTCCTAACCATTCCTTAAGGAGTATTTATGAAAGTATTTAAATATATGAATGTAGTAAATAATCAATCAATATCTAAGTTAAACAAATCAATCATAAACATATGTAATAGGTGAACTATAACTAATGACCAATCAATAACCAAAACATCGAAATACAACCCTCATAGCAATGCTTAGATGAAAGGAACTCTATATTAGGAGTTATCTATGAGGCCATCCTCTAGCCTAGCATAAGGACTAATAACCCAATTCAATGCTTAGGTAAATACTTCAACAAATACATAATGATATATAACTGCATTGTATCATAAACAAAGGTTATAAAAAGAAATGAAACAATGACCATAACTGTAACATAGACCCAACAACAATGAGACTAAACTTCAATAGTAACAAAAATAAATAAAAATACATCGTATTGTTTATTTCACTATGCTTTCCAAGGATGTAGTTAAAAACTATGCTTTATACAAATGAGAAGTTAATAAGTAGACAAAGGGTTGAACCCTTGTCACATAGAACAATACCCTTAGTAAGATATATAATCATAATGTCGATGTAAGCGATAGTTACATGGAAAGAAAATATTAGGTCATATAACCAACGCAACCCGATGTCGAACCCAATGGTCGAAATGATGGATATAACTTCAAACAAAAAACAAAGGAAAAAAAGGTTAACATTTCAACAGAGCTTGATATGGAAACCACAATATTTTATACATTAATAAAATAATGCAAACAGTCATGATTAAACGCAAAGCACTGCATTCAAGTATCTTCCTCAACAATAAACATTATAAGAATTAAATTTAAAGCTACAATAATTATTTACAAGAATGTGAAGGCATCAAGTGAGACCAATAACTCATATTAATTGATCTAAGAACAAATATATGGGGAAGAATCAAACGTTTATATTAAATAGCCAAGAAAACCTTGAAGGGTTGTTACGTGTTATCGTTACAATAATAGCTTTGAGATAAGAACAAAAATCATAAGTAGGGTTTAAACACTAAACTCTTGAAAGGGTATCAAGATAGTAAAAGAAATTGGATGTTCAGAACTTGTGTCAACCCTTATGCTTATTTCATTAGTATATTTAGTTTTACGCATATTATTTGTAAGTTGTCCCGTTAGTATGTTGTATTATCCCACATTCATGGGGATTAATAGTTTTCTAGATTAGACTCACTATATAAGTACATGTTGAGGCCAATGAAGGCATCCAAGAGTTTTTTGTATTGAGCTTTCTCAAAGGAGGTCGCCCACTCGAAGTGGCATGCTATTGATACAATCTCTTATGTTCTCTTCTATTTCTATTATATCGTGCATTCTCATTGTTTATTGCATGAGGTTCCTCACATCTAGTATCAAAGCACTTTCTTGGGCTCATTAGGTGGAATTTATGCCAATTTTTTTTTTGTGCTTCCTAGCATTGTGATTATTGCAGTAGTTCTTCTTCTTTGCATCAATATTATTCATTTGGATCAAGAAATAAAATCTATCCGCTTGAGTGTGGGAAGTATTTGGGCATAATTGTAATATCCTGAATTTTGACCATAACTATATTGGGCATGAGTCCCATTGCGCATGAGTTACTTTGATGTTTATGTTTTTATATTGGGAAAAAGGCTCCACTGGACATGAGTTATGTTGACTAGTTAGATATATTGGGCGTAAGCCAATGCATATGTTTCTATTATCATGTATGTGATTGTATATGTTGGGCATGGACCCTTATGAACAAAGATTATTATCGCAGTACGATGTACTAGATGTATTATGTGATTGACCTTAATGCATATACTATGATGATGATTGTGATAACATATGCATAATAATGAATGCATGATTGAGTTCTATAATGTGTTGGGTCAAAACCCTCAATAACATGAGTGATGAGATTTTGTGGTGAGTACAAGCTTTGGAACACATGAATTATGAAATCTTGTGTTGAGTGTAAGCACATGAGTTATGAGATTTTGTGTTGAGCATAATCTCTAAAGCACATGAGTTATAAGATTGGAAGTGTTGGTCATAAACCCTGGGGAATTCCAAATTGATGTTAGGCATAATCTCTGGAGCATCAAATCCTTGGCCATTGTATCCCTAGGTATATTATACACGTACATACTAGCATTAGTGTTGAGCGAAAGGCTCTCGAATTGCACTAAATGTAACTCTCAATTTTTAGCATTGAGCTTCAGCTTTGAATAGTGCTAGGAGTTACTGAAATTAAGTAGTGTTGATTGAGAAAAGATCTGAATAGAACCAACCTTTATATA
Organism: Pseudotsuga menziesii; assembly: GCA_001517045.1. Lineage (NCBI taxonomy): Eukaryota > Viridiplantae > Streptophyta > Pinopsida > Pinales > Pinaceae > Pseudotsuga > Pseudotsuga menziesii. Next base: position 98,107 of record LPNX010959790.1, read on the forward strand.
TATATATATATAAGAAAATACGATAACTAAAAATAATAAATAAGCAATCTATGTATTTATTATTTACTAAAATGATTAAATAAATATTAAATCCTAAAAGTCAAATTAGGAACTAGTAAAAAGTTCCTAAGTTAAACAAAATAATTGTTAAATCCACATAAATCAATGAAAGATTAGTTTTCAAGAAAATAATGGATTCTTGATCTAACTAAAGTTTTAAAACAAATGCCCTTTCCTAAAGATTTTCTATAAATACCTAAGCCAAGAGAAGACTTGGGGATCTCATCTGAGTTGATCATTATTCCTAATATATTAGAGGAAATTTCAACTCAAAATGGGCCTTTTAACACTAATTCAAATTCCATGTCATCATGTGTTAGCAAATGAAATTGACTTTAAATTTAAAATATGGTATAGGTCTTAAACAATTTTTTAATATAAATTTGGGGATAGGTATCATAAAAAAAATACTTTCTTTGTTTGTATTTTCAACATATCTCCTCGTGTATTTACTCAAATTTCAATTAGGATAGCTCCTTGGATTCTAAATTAAATTCCGCATCCAAGGAGTACCCACTCGGCATACTTTTGATGGACCGTGCTACCCCAAAAACAAGAAATAGATAAAAACATGTGATGATGACATCATCATCACCTTTTTTTAGGTATTTTTTGTTTTTGGGGTAGCAGGGTCCGTCAAAAGTATGTCGATTGGGTACTCGTTGGATGCAGAATTTAATTTCACATCCAATGAGTTCTCTCGATCGAAATTTGACTAAAATCACAGGGAGATATGTCAAAAATACGAACAAAAAAAGTAGTTTTTTTCTTTTCTTCCTCCAAATTAATAAATATTATTTTATTATTTTAACTATTTCTTTATTATTTTTCTTAGGAGGGCCATTTTGAGTTGAAATTTTCTCTAATGATTTTTGGAGAGCATTCCAAAAGAAAAGTAATATTATACAGAGCCTGATATTCCAATTAAGAGAAGCGTCACTTTTATGAGATCTAGACTACTTGCTTGTTGGAGCCAACTCGGGGGGATCTGGATTAGAACCATAAATGATTTCGAATCATGGTTGGGAGGAACGTGGTACTTCCAAAGTTATCTGGTTAACAGATGTAAGGTCAGAGATAACTAGTTCTTATTAATTCAATGTGTTTAAGTGTGGAAGGGTTTTAGCTATTAAACAAGATGAATAGTTATAGGTATGAGGTTTCTACCCTCTCACGGTTTATTAATCATATTGTACAGATTTTTATTATAACTATTCTGATCTGGATCAAAGATTTGTAAAATTTACTTTCAAGATTGATACGTGCTTCAGATTGTTTCGTTTGTGTAAACTGAACCTCAACCTTTAAATTTTTAGGTAGGTTTTAAACTTAAAATTCTCTTAGCATTATATTTAAACAGTGCTAGAAAATTGATGTCAAAAGTTTAATCTAGATCTAAACCCTAGTTTCTAGATAAAACTAATCACCAAATCTATGTCAACATTTTTACTAAAACTAAAACCCTTAGTATATTTTTATAAAGAACTTACACAGCTCCATGACCTTAAAATAAATTAAACTAGAGTTTAAACAAGTATAATATCCTAAATTTCAAACCTAACACTTATAAGCATGTGCCTATTGATTGTGATGATTATCTTGATGTTTTATTTTTATATTTATTGGGTCGAAGACCCCACTGCATATGAACATGATGATTTGTTTTATATATTGGGCATAAGCCAATTATTGATGATATATATATAAGATTGTTTTTGTTGGACGTGGAACCTGAAGCACATGATTGATGAGATATTTGTTTTGAGTGGGAAGATATGGAGCACACGAGTGATTGATGATTTGTATTGAGTGAGGAGCTACGGAGCACATGAGTGATTGATGAATTATGTTAAGCGAGGAGCTCTGAGGCACATGAGTGACTAATGATTTGTGTTGAGCAAGAAGCTCTGGAGCACATGAGTACTTACCTTTGTGTTGATCAAGAAGCTTTGGAACACATGAATATATAATTGGAGGTGTTGGGCATAAGGCCTGGAGCCTTCCATGTTGATGTTGAGCATAAGCTCAGGATCATCGGATCCTTGGCCATTATATCTCTAGGTGTATCATACAAGTACATCCTAGAATTAGTGTTGAGTGAAGAGCTCTATAATTGCACTAGGTTGTAAATCCCTGTTAAATCATTGAGTATGCGCTCTGGTAAGCACTAAAGGTTACTGAAAATAATTTAATAACCTACGAGTGAAAACGACTCGAGGAAAATATTGATCTCATCATACTTATTTATAAGTGATTAAATGAAATTTTGAATTTTTGTAGTCTCATCAAGTACTAAAGAAATACCACATTATATGAGGAAAATCCAACATGCAAGGAAGTTTAGAGTTTCCTAGCCTAGTAAAACTAAACCATCTACCTACTTGACCTTAATGAAGAAGTGCCATTAAGTCTAGGGATCATGGTATATGATTCCCAAAGAAAAATTCAACAAGTGTTATATTATTATGTACTTTATGCATGGTATGTATAAAGAGTTAAATATAATTATAATATTAATAATGAAAGAGAAATAAAATCTCCATCCAATTATTATTTATTACGTAAAGATAATAAATAGTCCAAGCAATGGTGCTTCGCACGCATAAAATCCCCAATCCATAATACAAATTACCATAACAAATATTTACACCTACACTCTAAGGGCACTAAGAATTCACTCCATGACTTAATAGACTTAATAATTATGTAAAAACCCAAGTCTATCTACACAGGCGTGAAGGCTCATCAAAACCCCACACAGAAACCCAAAACCAAAATACAAAAATAAAACACAGATAGGTCGAGAGACAAAAAGCATAGGCTTGTTTTGGAAGGCTTACCTTACACCTTGGCACCACCTTCAAAACCAAATGACAGAGCTTGATCCACGCTTCTCTTCACCATCCCTTGGAACCTGCAAACATCCAATAAAAAACAAGATGATAAGTATGGCAACGAAAGGAGCCACAAAACAAAAACGAATTGTAGACATAAATTCCAAACGAATCTTACCTTCGAAGCCCTAGAGGTCGCATCCATTTTCCCCTGAACAGAGCCAAGACCAAACCCCAAACAACCAAGCAAAATGACAAGTCCATCGTGAGCCAAGCCCTAAGCTTGGGCTTCCACAAAAACCAAGGTGCATTATTGGCACCAACTAGTATCCATATCAAATCCAAAACACACTTTGCCATATTTTGGTATTGTCGCAATACCATTAGTCTCCATCCCCATGCAAATATTAAAACACCAATGTATATGGTTCAACCATATGGTATATTCGCCACCCAATAGCATATTACAAAGTTCAATACATTACAAGGTTCTGTTTAAAGCATAATCCATACATGCTATGCACTAATCCAAATTCAAATCCATAAGGCATAAGTAATATAGGTAACATGTGAACCATAGGCTTAAAGCCTTAATACAATGTGTTTTCCCTAAGCTTAATGCTTAGTAAACATGGCATATGAAATATGCCATGTTAATAATTAACCTTTATAAAAATCAAAGGTCTGGTTTTTTAGCCAAGTTTATAACCTGCAAGTAGGAAACATAGGCTATGTTAATATTTTTAAATAAAATAAACAAAGAACGTAAATGTACTAAGATATAAAAGATGAAACATAAACCCTAGTGAAAGTGTAGGTAGTACATAGGAAATTTAGTTGTGATAGCCAAATTGACGAAAATAGTATTTACCTTGTTATAAATCTTAGTCAGTAAGGAACTGTAGCAACAAGCAGTAGGTATTTAGGATCAATATATTCAGTGTTCTTTAAATAAAACTATGTCGCAAAGTATGATCTGCATATGAAATAAAAGAGGTTCCTTAGTTCGAACAACTAAGTAATCCTGCAAACATGTAAACACTTTTACCTCTCAAACCGTCATGGGAGAACGAGTCCTGCCACTCCGCCCACTTTGTTTCCACGAAAAAGTTAAGTTAGGACTTTATAAATAGTGAGTAAGACTATGTAGAAAGGACGAAGCATATAATCAAGTAACGACACATACACAAAAAATGTATAATCATAAGAACTAAGGAGTAAACAATAGTATGCCAACGTAAGTAAAATACATCAATAATAATGACTGAAAGTAAAATGACAAAATGTAAGAACAACTTATGAGTAAACAGTGGTACATGTAGTGAACGATATATTTCCGCAAGTCAAATAATGTTCTGTATAGGTAGTTTTTACTAGCCTAATAATTTTTTATTTTTTCAATTTTTGGGGACATTACAACAAGATTAAACTAAGTGAACCTAATCATAAACAAACACATTTTAATTCCTTAAATTGATCACTATTTAAAGTGTGTTCCAACATTAAAATAATTATTAAATGACAAAATTACAAACATATTTATAAATATTCACTGTAGGTATCGAATCCTTTTTAATCCAAAATCAAAGCTATAAACTAAATGAAGTGTTGGGACATTTCATTTTCTAGTGAAACACATACCTAGATTTCAAATATCCTATCTACATAAAAATCGTAAACTATTAAATTAAATAAACATAACATTATAAATACGATGCAAATAAATCTATAAACGATTATCAAGATATCAAATTACCATAAACTCATTCCATGAATGACGAGAGCCTATCCATGTTTTCAAGTTATATTATGAAATGCCAAACACTTATAAACATTCAATACACCACCCATCAATCAAATCTTGTTAAGGATTGGTTGTCGGCATTTTCTTTTCCAAACAAAGTCTATCTATGAAACCAGTTTAGCAAAATACAAGAACTAACAAAATTGTGAACCAAGTCTTTCAATCTCATACACTCTGGCTAATGAGAAATGAAATGACTAGAAGAATGAACAAAATAAATTCCACACATACCAACTATTAAACCAATTGTTAAAACATCAAACTACAACATTAACATGTAAACCCCAACCAAGCAAATCAACCCAGGATCGAGTCGTGTAGAGCCTAGTTGGGAACTCTTGAACATTAAAAAAAAAAAACCAACTCATATTAATAATACAACCCAACATATAAACCCAATGCACAGGAAGCGTTATTTATGCAGTTCATGGGACAAACCATTACGACTTCCCGTGAAACAACAAATTTATCTCTGCACAAAACTAAGCTCTTCCATTTAAAACAAAATTATTCCATATAGAGAGAATCCCCATTATAAGTCAACAAATCAACTAAACCACATCCCACAGTTCTTATCAAATCTTGAAGCAATGACATAATAAGTTCCATTGTAGAATTGTTTTATAAAATATTTATGCTAAATGTTTAGCAAAATAACACATAACCACTTTTGCTTAAAAAATATCGCCCCTTACATAATAAACACATCACTTTGTTTAATCATAATTTTTTTCTTATGATGTTACTACTTTCTCATTGTTGTGAGAATTTGATTCACAGCTGGTTCTATGAGCGCAAGAGACTCTCACAATTCGAATTACTTTGAAAAACCAACAAAAAACTTGGAGGAACAAAATTTACATACACATGTGAACACAAAGTGGATATTATTGAACTGTCTAGCATATGAATGTGTTTATATCAGGTATATATTACATTAGGAATAATTTGTGAGGCTTAGGAATCCATTTGGGAGTGTACATGTGTCATGGCCAAAATTAACCTCAATCCCCCCTAGGTGGACCAAAGAAGCTCCAACTCAACCAAAACGGTCACGAAACCTGGTGTGAACGTTGGTGAGATGTGTTTGGACAATAATTAGTCCAAGGCATGCATGGGTGATAAAATAGAGGTCCGTGGGAGGCTCAATGTGACAATAAATGTTCCTAGGAGAGCCAAAATGGAAAAAATACACCACTAACACCCCTAGTCAAACCCATATTTCCCAAACCAAGGAGGTAGTGCTCCAAGGAATTAATGATGTCACACATGTCCTAGGTTGACCAATATATAGCTTTGGTGTGTGTGTGTGAATGGTCTGAGAATAACTAATTCACCTCCTAGACATATTTCCCTAAGTCTAAACCATAGCAACTTAATGCTTAGAATCAAATTAAATTGACTAAAGTATAAACTAAGGTACTAATAATGGATTAATTTTCTAACAATTGTAAAAAATATTAAAAACTAGTTAAACCATCCTTTTCTTTCTCATTGTAAAATTTAAAAAACAAACAAACAAACAAACCTTTATTATTATATTTTTGCACTTTTATATAACTATATCACAAAGTCAAACCATCATTTTTTTCATTATAGTTTTTCATTATAAAAATAAACTCATAACCAAAATCAAATGTCGAGTCAAATTTAATTTTATTTGAAATTTAAGTAGTGTTCCTCTTTTATTTGGATTTGGAGACACTTCAAAAGAAAAAGGTGAGTCATCACTTTTGTTATTTTATTCTATAAAATAATATAGACTGAATGTCTTTTATTTGCATAATGACACCAAATTTAAATGTAATAATATTAAAATATAAAAATTCTTAGTGGTCACAACCTTGTTATCTCTTAAATCTTATTTTGATCATGATAATTTCAAGTCCATGATTATCATTAGAACTTATTTTTATCATGATACTCACTCAAGGTGTTAACATAAAAGCATATATCTTACCTGGTATTTGCTAGATACATCAATGACCCAATAATCTATCTATACTGAGGCACATCCATTAACTATGATGATTCATCAGATAACAACTTTAGGTTGGTATCCATCGGTGTGGTCATGTCTTTACAATCCAACATATCAAATTTTTTTAATATTTCCATAACATACTTTTCGTGGAAATAGTTTTTGAAGCCACATTTATTCACTACAAGATGAAAATCCTGCAATGTACTCATCCTCTTCATGAGATCATACTTGATTTCAAACATCTTGAGGTTATATTTCCCTCCTCAACACTTCCTCTTTGCATCTACAATGAGTTTATACTCTCAGGTCATCGACATATCATGGTCTTCCGCATTCAACCTTAAAGGTTGGAACCCACTTTACTCTTTGTAAAACTTAGTCCATCAAGAAGATGTCCATCCTGTCATACCATGTCAAACTCGGAGATCTTCTGCAGTCACTCCCCCTCAAGCATAGCATCATCCTCCCTCTACATTTTGTACTCTATGTATCAAAACATTATGTACTTGAGTGACAAGTAGCATTCTCTACTGCTGATATTTTATTTATCCATCTTAGTTCACTAGATACCAATATCATTTACCTTGAACTTTCTTTAAAACTTTGTCTTACACCCATCTGTGATATTGTTTTCTTCCATAGGATTCCATCTTCAACCTTGTAACAAAGGTTAAGATATTCATCACTATAGGTGATCTTCAAGCTCCTTATGTAACTGGGTGTGCTTATGTATGGGTGCTTTCTTAGCTTGCACAAACCATTTTATGCACATGTGGTTCTTTGATCGATATATACTTATAATTCATTGGAGAACTATGTATGTTCAATGGAGTATATCATGCCATAATTTACTCCCTCTTTCTGATGGAAACCACAAACCTTCATTCTGAATACTTGATCTTTTAGATCTACATGGAAGACACTACATACTTCCCTTCAAGTCTCGGAACAACATCCTATACATCATTCCCCATGGTCAACTGGTACTCTTTGATCATAGTTTCTTCCATTTCTCCTAGGCTACTTCTTCATAGCTGGAAGGGTCTGCATCGATGATGTCAATCAATTGTGCCACATAACTAGAGTGTATTCGAGGCCTCTTAGTTTACTTGGAAGTCTTTTCATACTTTTATTCATCTTGAATTATCTCTCATGCCCAAGGTGGTATTCATCTCTCGAGGTGGATCTACTGCTCTCTTATATTCTTCTAAATCTCTTTCTTCCGTCACGATGTCTCTAACCCTGGGATATTCAGTGTAATGTTCCTCCTATGTACCCCTAATCAATTTGTAATTTTGGAATATTATTGTACAAGGCTTCTGGGTGAGGAGCTCAAGGCCAAGGCCCCACCAGAAGAAAAACTTGAAAGTTAGGTGATTTACTTCCTAAATCTTAAAACATCAAGACAACTTAAATGACGGGAAACTGAACAAGGATGGAAAAAAGAGAATGGTTAGGGAACCTTAATTTGACGCCATAGTATGATCAACATAGTAACTATGGAATCCTGTAGGGATCCCTATCTTTCTTTTGCCGTAACTAGCCTGATTAAAAATACTATAGCCTAGAGGGTTGGATTCTGGCATAATTCAACCATGGCCTCAGAGGTTACCACCTTATTAACCTCGATAAAGGGATAAGGAGTTAAAATTAAAAAGAGAAAGAACCAAACAAAATTTCAAGTTACAAAAGGGCAATATGATGAAGATATATCATCACTCGAGTATCTCGATAAATTACTAAATGGTAATGTACCATGGTGAGGAACTAATTTATGATGACATAAATTAACATACACTAAAACTTATGAAATAACATTTATATATATATGTCCACTTTATTTAAGTAACTCGAGACATAGTATTTACATATATATATAAGAAGAGTCAAAGCCAAGATATTGAAGGATTTAGAGCTTGATTTTTAAAAGCTAAATACTAACAAATTTAAGCTAGGATACTACCGAGCTAAAAAAAAGGATTTTCTGTCTAAAAATGACTCTAACCTCTCTCGATTACAAGAATACCACGCAGGCGAAACTGACTTGTTTAAAAAGGAATCTTTCTATTTTGTGTCGGGGTCTTAATGTTCCTGACAGACCTTTCCAAAATTCCTCCCTTTAATTTTGAATGGGCGTGCCAGGAAAATAGAAAGAGTAGTAATTATTCTGAGGGAAACATCTGAACAAGCTAGTAAATCTGTCCCATCCCTCCACTATAAGTTAGGGAAAAATGCAAGGAAGAGGGCACGCATGACCGGGGTAGCATTTTCCTTTGGCACTGGGTGCAGGAACTCTTCGATTTGGAGTGAAGCTCTTGGAATTGAATTGGTAAAGGAGGACCAGGAACTCGATAGAATCTACAAGCACACCAGGGTATGCAAATGCTTCCTTATTGTTTTAAAATTACCTCTGTATTCCCACACATGGACGACTAAGTGATGAGTATATCAAAATCATGAATGCCTCAGGGTGTCTTTAATTGTTGAACAAGATCCGTTTCATTCTCAACTGAGTTAGGTATCATGGTTATGCTTCTGTTTTAGATGGAAACACTTGATTTTTATGTTCAGACCCGATCCATAACACACCTATGCATTGATCGATACACTTTGAGTTTTGAGTCCAACCCGGTCTGCATGGACACCCTCTCCATATACCTTACCTCAACCAGGTTGCACCTCTCGCATGGGTTGAAAAAACATGATGCATTTCGGCGTTCAAGCCCAAGATGCATGCACCTCGCATTGTGGGTGGAAATCGAAACTCCTGTGATAGGATTGTTGAAACTAGAATCCATTCGATTGGATTATATGCCGCAACTTCATTTTGGTCCCTTGCAATTTTTTTCACCATGGATTTTTTTTATCGCTGTTGGGGTTTGAGTGTGTGAAGCCTATGTTGCATTGTGTATTTTTTTTAACATTATTGATATGCCCTATTATGTGTTGGAGCTTAAATAATTGCACCAAACATTCAACTTTGGAATTTGATACCTTAGCTTAATGTCGCTCCTGAACTGAAGCTGGGAGTGACTTCCTTAACAACGTGAGCCCTTGAGCTAGGAATTTTATCTGCTAGTCGCAAGTCTGATTGGTAGGTTAAAGACCTGAATCTGGAAGATATAATGTATATGTGGTTTAAGTACTTATATACAGATATATATATATTCATTACTATTTTCCTTAGTCATCTAACTAACTCGATTCAAGGATCCTACAATCACTACCCTTTTAACAATGTTCGAAACATGAAACGAGTTTTTTCCCCTTTAATTACACACCATGTATTGATATGCGTAAGGATACTATGAACAGTATAAATATATCTTGATAAAAGAAGGCTTAAAGGTGAAACCTACATGTGATATAGCTATATATATGTATATACTCATGCTTACATATAATCACCCAAACCTATACTTTAATGATATGATAATTGGTTTTACAATTTAACTGTTGTATAGGTAATACCCTTGGGTACTTCACCTTGATGCAAGAGTGGTGTGTATTAGGAAAAATAAAACCATTGCATATTAAGTATATGAGTATAGTGTATAGGGTCCTTCATGGGATGTTAATGACAATAAGGATTAAGTAAAAGAAAGGTTCTAGCCTTGAGAGCAGAACTGTGTTACAAACATTATTACTTTATGGTAATCGATCTACCACTATTTTGCAGGAATTGGATAATCAAGAGTACCTAGGGACATATTAGATATATTCATGGAAAGTTAGTCTACGAGACTAATAGAAATGTACTATGGTAACAATGATGTTTCATTTTTGTAACCTTTAATGAATTAAATGTCACATGATGTGATCGTTTTGTGGACGTAGCCCATGGATTGGGTGAACCACGTACATTGGCACCTGTCATGTTTTGTGTTTATGTGTTACTTTTTTCTTGTTTTAGATGGTGTATTTATCATTTTTCCTTGCAACGTTTTTTTAGTTTGTTTAATACTTTAGAAAGCGACCATCAAGGGAAGTAATGGTTATCATGGATTTATTGACTACGCTTAGTATGATCTTAAAAATACAATATGATCTTAAAGTGATGATGTTGATGAGTTTCTTACAAGATTTACGATCACTTCATTAGCCACATTAACATAGTGTCATCAACACCGGTAATTTATTGTTGACTAAATATTATGAAAATATATGCTAGAGATGTGTAAATCTTATATTTCATTAGTGAGGTGCTGAATAGTTGTTGAACAGAGCACCTTGCTCAAGAAGATGGTAATTCTATAAATTGAGGTTACACACATTATGGTCGAATAATAATGCTGGAATTGTAATCACTCGAAGACCCTTAATTTAGAAGGGTCTCCATCCAATACATGTTGAATTGTGTCTAAAATGGGTACATTGCAAATATAACAACTTAAGGCTGAATATAGGTATCCCTCTATGGAGAGGGACATAAGCATTTAAACTAGAGTATGTTGCATGCACGGTGTTAGGTAATGAAGTTTATGAATCCCATTATAAGAATTGGTGAGAATACTATGTTATGGATTTCAAGGTAAAGTTTCCAAGGAAAGGCTAAAGCCTAAATATTGTTATAAAATGAAAATGCATAAAGGATCTCTCTTAGTTGTGGGTGTACATAAATGTGGGTGGGTTATGAGTAATTTAACAATTATGTAGTTCTATCTTCAAGGAAAGATTTGAATGATAATTATAAGAGTAGTAATGGTTTATGTACTTGTATCAAAAGTATAAGGTGTCTTAGGAAAGGATCAATTTTGTTTTTGACTGGGGGTCATTACATTCTCCCTTTTTGCTGGCATATTGATTAGTCATTTAAGTGAAATTGGTTATTATTTTATCCATTACACTATGGGATATTGTGATGGAAAATTTTAATTCACGTAAATTTTCTTGTCTCCAAGAGAACTAGCCATGATGACTAGTATGTAGATAACGAGAGATTATTTACCACTTTATCTCACATACTACACTGTTAAGTTTAGTGGGAATATTACATATGGTATCAGAGCGAGAGTTGAAACACTCGGGCCTTTTGGGCTTAAAATGGTTCGGCATTTTTTTTTTAAACTAACGATTGAGTTTTTGCTCTGTGATAAGGGAAAATCAACAAGTTCACATTGTTCGACCAATCCAGGTACCTTACATGTACCAAATGCAAATGTTTACTGACCTTGTAGTTGTGCAGGAGAAGGAGGAACATCTCCTCAGATCACAAAGGGTGGTCATTATTTATTTTCCACTTCCACGTTAAGCCGATGACATAAGTACATAGGTATCTGGTTATTTCCTTGATTTTCTTCGAAATAACTATGCGGTTTTTTTGTCTTTATTTTAAACTGCAAAATTAAATTATTGGTGAGATATAGGAGTCCTATTAGACAGACCCCTGGTTAGTGAAAGTACCTTCTACTATAATAATAATGTGGGAGTTAAATTGTTGTTAATGACATGATGTACAATTCTTAGATCTCCATGTGGATTGTGATAGGTTACATTGCAACACTCAGTAATTAGTGTTGTTAAAAAGTAGAATTAAAGGGTTACCTAATTACCTACAGAGCAAAAGAGTCACATTCTCTACTGTCCTATAATTGCAATTATTCACAATCCTAATATTCTAGTTAAATAATTTGATGGACAAACAAATGCAAGTATCATAACCTAGTGTACTGACATAATCATTGGTTACTTGATCTAATCATCGTACCATTTTGGTGGTTTGATGACAACCATGTCATACATTTGAAACTAGGCTTATATTATATTGAAAAGGCTTGTTTCCTGTGTAATCTCTTTGGGCATTAACACTGTTCATGAATTTCCTTTGTCATCTAAATCAGCGAGCATATAAATCATGAAAGTGAATGCTTTGCACTTAACTTCGGTATCATTTGCTTCAAATCTGAGTTCTTTGCTTATTGAAATTTGGTTGATAACATTTATAGTAAATGTTGATTATATTGGATTGCTGCTGATATATGTAATTCATTGACCTTGTTGGTTGAATATTTTCCTTATTTGGCTTCTAAATTAAATCGATTACATAGGCATCAAGTCTGAATTTGTTTTTGTAGTGGATTGCTGAAATTATACAAGTTGAAATCTGATTAGTGGTGAATCTTACTTTGATACTTATTCTCCTCTCTTGCGATTTGAATACTAAGGATCTGACTTAATGCTTGAAGAAGGTTTGACACATTTTTTCACCTGGTAGTATAATGAAGGATTGAAAGTTGATAATGATTTTATGGATTAGAATTCCATTAATAGGGGTATTGAAGTTTTTGCATTTTAAACCTAATTGCTCGTTCACTAAAGTAACATATATAAATACAACTTAAAGACTATCTCATTATGTTCGTGATAAGGCTGGATTGAGTGTTGAAGATAGTAGATTGGAAAAAATATTTCTCGATATTAGAGAATCACGTTACACATCTGAAAGGTCTTTGTATAGTTACAAGTACCAGCTTCATAATTGATAAGTAAATGAATTCTTAAGAAGCATGCTCCTATTGGTGAATGTTCTAGAAATGGTTCCTTGTGCTTGGAGTAGAGTGTTGAACTATCTTATGTTTTGATTCGCTCATGGATGGTATTTTCATTTTGGGTATTGATCTGGTAGCCGAATAGACTAATTGTTGGAATGAATACTTATTGATATCATATGTCTATGGTAGAGTCTAGTAAGAACCCTAGAATGGATTCTAGTGCTAGATGGAAGGATCTTGTCGATATTCTTGTGATTAAACCCATTGAGAATTTCATAGCATTGTTGTTGCTTGGGTCGTATTGAGATTGGCATTTTTAGAGCTTATATGGATTTGATTATCTAAAGATATTAATATTGAAAATAAGTGAGTTGATGAATGTTCTATAATGTTATATGCTAACCTAGCAGGATATGCGAGGAACACTATCAGTCGGAGTTGACTGTTAGAAAAATAATCACTGTCATGGATAATGAGGTCAAGTATGGGTGTTGTTTTACTTAATATAATTGTAGAATCTTGAGTTTTACAACCAAAGGACTAACTATGGATGGTCTTGTTTACATACTAACATTACAGGCGTCACCGAGATTTATGACCATTACTACTATTGACATACATTATGGTATATAAATCCACCCGCGTATGTAAGTTGCGCTCAATTACTCAAAAAGAGTAAGGATTAATTTTTTCTAGATGATCTACAAGGTTATATAACTCGTGAATGACTATTAAAATCGATGCAAATTATGAAAACTCTAATATTTGAATATTGAAAATTTTGGGTTATCAATGAATGCTTTAACTGACCACCCGTGGAGTGATCGCAAGCATGGAAAATTGTGGCCATGAGGAGTGCATTACACCCAATTCCTTCGTCTTGAACTTGGAAAAGGTCTCCTTCTTGCATATTTAATGAGTTCCTCTTTTCCTATCAAGAACAGGTCATCGACATATAACAGGAGAATCACTGGTATTCCGCCTTCAACCTTGAGGCAAAGGTTGGAATCCTATTTACCCTTAGTAAATCCTAGAGCCATTAATAAGCTATCCATCCCGTCATACCATGTCGAACCTTAGGATCTTATGTAGTCAGTACTCGCTTTGAAGTGGAGCATCATTCACCCTCTGCCTTTCGTACTCTATGTGTTGAAAAGTTTTGTAATGGAGTGACAAGTAGCTTCCTCTACTACTAATATTCTATGTATCCATCTAGGGTCAATGGATACCAATATCCTCTATATTGAACCTTTTCAAGAATTCTTCTCGCACCCATCTATGAGCTTGTCATCCTCTATAGGATTTCATCTTCAAGCTTGTAGCAAAGGTTAAGATATCCATCACTCTAGGTAATCTTCAAGCTCCTCATGTAGGTGTTATCCCATGGGTTCCTTATAAGCTCGTTCAAGGCCTTCTTTAATTTTCACACATGAGTCTGCTTGTCATGTGTCTCAACTCCCAATGCCTGCAAATGTCTCTTCATATTCTATGCCTTCTTTCTGTAAGAAGCCTCGTGCTAAAAATATTGCATCGTATCCCACAATGTTTCCATCTACTGCATGTTGGATCTTGTAGATCCATATGAAAGACACTACGGACTTCCCTTCAGGTCTCGATACCACATCCTAGACATCATTCTTCTTGAACTGGTGCTTTCCTTCCCTTTCTTCTTGGCTACTTCTTCATAGGTGGAAGGTTATGCAACAATGATGTCGCTCAACAGTGTCACATAACTAGAATGTGTCTCATTCTTTTCTAAGTCTCGTCATACTATTCTTCACTTTGGATTATTTCTTGTGTCCAAGGTGGTTTTTTGTTTTATCTCTCGAGGTCAATCTACCATTCTCTTTATATTCTTCTGAAGCTTTTTATTTCACTATGGAAGCTTTAGGTTCATCTTCATGTATGCTTATTGAAGTGAATCTTGAACTGTCATCGCTTGTTCTTCGGAACAAGCCTCATCCTTCTTTTATTGTAGGTGATTGTATGTGATCTTTCCTACAATTCAAATGCACCAATTTTATGTTTAGAAACATTTCATAAGGCATATTCACAATGTCATATTCTTATGCATAAAGATATAATCATGCAACTATTTTAGCCAATACAACATTCATCCATATCTCGTATACACAGAAACTTTCCAAATGCCTTCCATCTATACCATAACATTATTGATATTGTGCACTGATCCCAATATGTTAGGAAAGAGGTTTAATCCTAGATAAGTAGCAATGGAGTGTTGTATAGCACTATAGGCTACTTACCCATAACATGCATATTAGTAGTATATTGTTCATTAATGCAGACACTCTATTATGCATAATACATTTCACAACTAAACAATGTCATATAAACAACTAGATATATAGTAAAAGACAATTCAAATACTTTTCTTTATTTGTTTCGTGGGTAGACTCCTTCTTGAGCCTTCAGCTTCATCATCTTCTTCATTCACGACATCATCATTTCTTATCCGATGCTAAGATGGATAAGAGGTTTTTCAAGAATTAAGTCATTCATATTCCTCATCGCTTGAGGGATCTTATTTGAATCATGAGAGCTTGATATTTAGTTGCTCCCATATTCTCTTCTCTTATTATGAGTCGAGCTTATTCTTGTGTGCACTCTTCCCAAAGTCTACAGAAGGTCATCACTTCCTTCTGGGAAACATTCCTCCAATGAGTGGATCCCATGATTTTGGGAGGCCATTCAAGGTGCTTATAACAACATCGTGTTCTTCTTTTGTAGTGCTCTACCTAACCGATAGAGCATTGTGTCCATTTCTCTATGATTTTCTTTATCTTAAGCTCATTATGAGTTAGCTTTTTTAATAAAATCAAGACTTTTAATCATATTACAGGTTTATACCCATCTCTGTTCTATTAGTTTTATAAACATATGAATGTACAAATATGAACTGTAAACATATTAAAGTAGAAATAAAAGTTGTACATGTTGATAAACTTCATGAATTTTTATAAATTAGACCATAATACCATGTATGAATTTAGTATCTAAATACCTGGAACCAGCGGTTGTAGTAGATACAACAGTTTGCTGTAGACCTTGTAGGCTCCTTCCTCTTCTAGCTTTCCATCCGAGCCGTGATTAACAAAATGATGTGCCACCCTGCTGACCAACTCTCATCTTGTGTTGGCCCTAGGAAACCCATGGGTTTCCTATCCCCCAAGCCCACAGACCAATAATACCGAGAGCAGCTTCTATATCTTTCTTCCTTTCCACCCATTTCTTCGTCATTTACAGATATTCTCCTCCTTGATTTATCCCCCTCCTCAAGTTTTTCTTCATTTCCCCCCTCATGCAGAGTCTAATTTCCCCAAATAGATACAACCCCCTCATCTCCCTCTGATACCTCTCCTAAATACCCATTTTCTTCCTACTTTTTCCACCTTCTCCACCGCCTTTTCCCCAAAACACTTCATTCACCTCCCCGCTTTAAGTTTTCAATGCTAGTCCCTTCTTATAATCATGAATATACATTTATTTATTCAATTGTCCTTATCTTGAGAATCCCAATAATTAAGGTTATTTAAATTGAATCGAATAAGTTGGTTGTCTAGCATTTATTAATTCTTGGAATGTTCACCATTGGTCACTCACGGGATGGTGGTTTAATAGCTAGTCCTAATCAAATCAATTATGTTGAATAAAATAATAATTTAGTAATTATCTTGTGTACAGGTGAGTATCTTAGTTGTCTTACTTGATCAGAATCCGATGTTTGTAATCATATTAATAAGTAGTATTATAAAATCAATCATGTCATATCTTGATGGTCATATTTCATAGTTCAATATACATGTTTAACCTACACAAAATGATTTGGTCTATTTAATTAATCATTGTTTTATTCTAGTTATTTCCACTTGGGTTTAATTGAACAATTGACTACGTTTACCACAAGAGCGTAATAATAACAATAATAATAATATTAATTGTTTAATTAAACATTTGACCATGGTTAACACAAGATCTTAATAATAATTATCATAATAATAATAGAAATAATTGTCTAATTAAACTATCGGTTATGTTTACCACAAGAGGCACTTTAATAATAATAATAATAATAATAATAATAATAACAATAATAATGATAACAATAATACCATTAATAATAATTATAATTAAATAAATTTTATAGTTGTTCGTTTTTAATGACAAGTATCATAGTCATGAGCATGTTATCTCTAGATTCATAATCAAAGCACCCTTAGGGGTTTAAACAACCCTGAAAATTTTGTTAATGTAAATGAACAATGTTTTAAGTCTACGCACGACAACTTTCTAAGGATTATTCTAATTTACGACACTTGATCACTTATGTATTACAGTGTTCACCTATCATTAATGAATATGTTAACTTCACATTCATTATTTCATTAACATATTTACCTATGAAAACCTATACTATTATTGATTGTGTTAAGTATTGGTATGCTGATATTGGTATATGTGTGCAAAGTGTGCATGCGTGGCCAGTGCATGCATAGATCATACACGTACTATAAGAAAACATTATATATCCTATAATAATAATAATATTAACAAAATAATAATGATTCACATAGATAGGACATTCATGGATACAAGACATAACAATCGCAAATACCTAACCGAATTAACATACAAACATGTAATATTTTCATCATCATCGATCATTAATTATTAATAAATTAAGTTATAACATCATTATATTTTCAGATTCATTACTCAATCAATTATTTTCAAGGAAGAGACACCTACTACTACTAATCTTGGTGTCGTATATCCCCCCTGACCCAACACAGTACTAGTTATAACATCCTCCCATCCTAACCTACACCCACACCCTCCCTATCCTTCCTCTGCTAGTATAGAAGTGGATGTCGGCTTCACCGACCTAACCACATAAGAACCTGAGAGTGATAGCATTGGCTGAACACCGGACCTAGCCTCTCCTAGCAGGCATCTGACCATCGTCATCACAACAACATGGGGAGCGTGTCTCAGCACAGCCCTCCCATGACCTCGAGTATCATAAAAACATAGGGTGGAACACATCCATCCCTCTCAACATCCTGGGTCTATATACCCTATCAAAAACATACTTTGCTGCTATCGATATTATTGGCCTGTGTCATCATATCATCAATTTTGGTAATCAAAGATTTTCTGTAGAAATAGGTACTATACCACACTTCATATAAAGTATCCATTTATTACATAGCCCGTGTGTCCTGCAGATTAGTACTTTGAAAACATACATTCATAATAATATCTCCATTCAATCATCAGTTGGTGCATATTATCAACAACATTTCCTTTCATTGTATAACTCATTAAATTGATCACATCATGGGTCAATATCCATGTACCACATCATATATATATTACATTTATCAATGATGACAATTAAACATACACTGTCTTTATGAATAAAGGAATATCATGATAACTATAACATAGTAACCTCACGAACATAATCATAACATCATAATCAATGTATCAACATAAGCATAGTAACATCTTAGACATAGTAGCAACATCTATCATGTCATAAATATGGTTTACTCAGTCAAACTGAGTCCTACATTTACTAAGAAAACAAAATGCAACATGTCGATATGTTTTAGTCAAATATGGGCATTACATATACTCACCCTTCAGGAAACCTCATCCTGAACTTATTGTTATGCATGGTTATAATAATATATTATTATGCCTAATATAGGTGTCTTACTACTAGAATTCATTAGTTATGGTAGTCCCACTTGGAAGAGACACCTACTACTAGGGCTGGTCTAGTGTCTATAATAACATGAATTCTACTATGTTTATTAATCAACTTCCCATTTCTCAATAAATTTTCCTAAAATAGAACTCTTACACCATGAATGGTGCATTATACATAGAATACTTACAATTGCACTACTTATTTCTTGGTAGTTTTAATAACGTGACACACTTCTATAATATGAAGTTTAATTGTTATTTTTGCATGCTTGTCATATCATTTTCTACGACAATATTAGAATTCCATTTATAAGTTCATCTCTTTCTATACTAATTCCTATTATTAGTCCTCAAACAATTGGCCATTTTGTACCAGTCATTTATCGCTAACATTCTTATGGTAATTACGTGTCCAAAAAAAAACATTTTGTTTTCAATCTACTTTAGTTATCACGTACATTTACCCATTGATATCATCATCACTTTTGCACCTCTTAGTCACTTACTAATTACACAACTAAGCATTATATTGCACCACTCCATTTAATATGCATCAAGATGTATCTTTAGTACTTTTAATGTTTAAATCACTTAATATATTATATTGCACCCTATTCATTTCATACTTAGTTAATAAGTATATATATATATATATATATTATTTACCCATTACTCTTCTTGCCATTCTTTTATCCTTTTTACATCCATAGGTTTTCTTATACTAATCTTGAATGTAGCACTCTTCTTGATACAATTACCTTTTATATCTTCTTTATCCTTGCTTAAACTCGCTCTCTCTCCCTCTCTCCATATATAGGTATCAATAGATATTAAGTCTGCTTGATCTATTTATTTAGTTATTTATGTTGCATGAGTACAAGTACATTTACAATCCCTTTTTAATTACAAGATTACATTAGCACACCTATCGCTCAATATTAGCAACCCTAAATTTTTTATTTATATAGACATAGAATTTCTTATAAAACCTCTTCTCTACACCTTGTCTTTCACGTTTATGGTTTCCCATCTATTTATTAGGTCTTACCTCCTAATATCTTAATGTGTTAACTTATAATATTGTTTATGCTCAGCGAGTATAGGTTCACTCATTATACCTTTATTCAAGATCGATTACCATTATTACTTTTACACCAAATAAAGTTACAACCTACACCCTACCATAACCTATTAAATTTATGGTATGCTAAACAATGCTAACCCCATGGGCTCATCTATACATCATTATATCCTTTCTCCAACATTTGTATATTCATCTTGATCTTCAGTATACTTACACCAACCATACCACTCGTCGTCACTTTATACATATTACCTGTTATCAACTAAAGTATGAGTAGTTTACTAGCTTGTATCCCCACCTCTATCCAATCCTATCTATGGTATTATAATTAATTTCAATATTCAATTCTCCATGGGTGATGTGAAAGACACTTCCACAAGTTCATGGACATTCCACACGTTAAAGTCATAAACAATTTATTTAACATAAGGTTTTGTGATTCTCTTGTCTATAAACATTCTTAGGTGGCAATTTTATCATAATTTAAGTTGGAAATGATGTTATTATAGGCGAAATAGAATCCTATTACAATCTTCGTAAAAAGTGATCAAATATGTCTACTAGTCATAGTAACACAAAACACATGTTTATCTCCTTCAGTTTTTTCTCCTGACTAAGTTTTCTTAATAGTCGAATAATGGGGTTAATCTACCCGATGCTTTCCATTTAGATCTTGTAACAAATTTTTTTTTTTACTCTCATCAACCATAACTTATCTTAACTTTAATCTCTTCTTATTAATATTTAACTTATTGATTATACTTCCTAAGAAATCTCCATTAATGTTATTAATTTATCTAGAAACTTAACGATCAACAATTATCTTTAATTATACCAATGATCTTAATTATAAAGAGTTTAATTTATACTAAATAAGAAACTTAGTTAATGAACATGAAGGCCTCCTCATTATCTTGTCCTAAAGATTTAAATAGTTAAATGTAAATAACATTATAATAATTTCAAATAATCAACTTAAAAACATTTTAGTTGTTTCAAATAATTAATTTAAACATTTTAGTAATTCCTAATAATCAAATTATAATAGTTTAATAGTTTCAATTAATTAAATTTAAAATTTTCAAATAGTTTTAAATAATCAATTTAAAACATTTTAATAATATGAAATAATTAAATTAAAACATTTTAGTGAGTGGACCCTAGATCTACATAATCACTTTCCTTGTAATACTCACACTTTGTAAAATGTAAGATAAGTTAATAATTATTAATTTCTCATGAATTAAGAATATTTGTATACATAGATATTTTTATGCAACTCCAAGTCTCATACTACAATTAAAATTTCAATCCATTCAATTTCATCCATTCAGTGATGTATTGAATTTAAATTTCAATCCATTCCGTGATATATAAAATTAAAATTCCAATATCTTATTTATTAATTATCAGACATAATGTCGAGAGATATTCTACAATCTATATCTATATTATGGACTGTTGATTGAACCATACTTGTTTGCACTAATCAATAAATGGATGGTGCATTTTTAATCAATTTAAACTTTATATACAATAATAACATGTATAAACAATTATTTGATTTTAAGTATAATTAATTCATTATTATATTGCTAGTTGCATAGTATATTTATTTCATAAAAGTTGAAGGTTATATTGTTATTATATATATATTTTTCTTTCGTCTTGTCATTAATGATTTGGCTAAAGCATATATATATATATATATATATATATATATCTCATCAAAAAAAAAGAATTTTCACACTAATAACACCCCGTAGCACATTGTATTAACTTTTCCAAATTCTAAAATAAAAATAAAAAATAAAAAAATACTACCTGGAAGATGGGATACTAGATATTACTCTAGCGGCGAGTGATTTATAGAAGGGATAGTTCAAGTGGAATGAGAGAGCAGAATCTTAATAAGCAGATTACCATTAATAATATATAAAATTTGAAAATATATAAATAAATAAAATACATAAAAATTGATAATATATATAATAATAAAAATTATGGTTAGAGCAGAGAATGTAGCTTTATTCCGAAGCTATTCCCTTCAATTCAAGGGTGATTGATGTTAGTTATTGAGCCGAAAATAACATGTCAATCAAAATTTTCATATGCTTGACACGGGGCATTCATTTTCTTCAGCTTAACTGCTTAAAATAATGTCTCGTGTTTATTGATTTCCAGATTTTTCTTGCTGTTTTTTGTACATTTTGTATATGAAAAGAAGAAGAAGAAAAAATCTAAATATTTCACCCTAAATGATGGCAGGTAAATTGGATTTCAATAAAATTGTTCTTAATTTAATCATTTTGTAGTTAAAGAATAATCTTGTAGTTAAAGCACAAATGAAAGACACTGATATCTTAAAAGCCCAAAAGTACCAGTAATATCAACCGAAACGAAAACCAGTTAATACAGTCCAAAAAAAAATACACACACACAATAAACACTGATAACATATCCAAAGAAGTATAGTGAAAAAAAAATGGAAAAATAACTTTAAAAAAAATAGCAAAGTAATCAAAATGCCATATAACTCAAAATGCCAAATATGTATCAGGGTCTTTTCTATGAACATTAATAATAAAGAAAATGCCTGGCGCTATGAGGAACTCAAACGAACCCGGCTCCTGGTGGCTATATGGCAGCTAGTGAGCAGAACATGGATAGCTGGCTGACCTAGATGGGATGAATTAGATCGCTGGATATTGATTAAAGAATGCATGCATCTGGATCTCGAGAATAAGGAACTCAATACCAGAGATAAGGAACTCAATAAAAATTTCGTATACAAAGAGAGATATAACTTTTTAGATATAATTATGTAATTACTTTTTTTTTGCTTCAATTGCTTTTGTAAGGGTCCAAGTAATATGATTTTAATATGGAGTAAAAAAAACAACGAAATTTGTTCCATATTAAACTCCATGAATTTTAGAATTACCATAGCTTTGGTTGTAATGTTGCTGAACTCTTTTCAATATTTATTTTATGAATTTCATTGCTCATAAATATAAAACAAAACCAATTTTGAAATTTACAAACTAAAGTTACAGCTTAAAGTTGTTGAGTAAAAAATATGATCACAACGTACTTGATGTTGCAATTAATTTTTATCCGAGAATGTAAGGTTTCGCAATTAACCATGATATTGAATAGATTTCTTTAGAGAAGAACTGTGTTAAATATTTTGAAGCCAATTGAAGGTCCTAAACTTTGAGAAAAATGAATTTTGTATCAATTACTTAAAAAAGAATATTAAGGATTACTGAAACTAACATTCAAATTTGCAAGTCTTAATTTTAATTTTGAGTATAAATATATAGTAAGTGCTCTCCCTAACCGCCGGTAGAGCACTCTGTCCATATTTTTTTTTTTTTATTATTTCTCAGGAACGCGTCAATTGTCAGTTGGATCTAGACGACTATTAATATGCGCGCCTCTCAACCAGACCCTAACCTAAAGGTGATTGCACTCGTTTAAGAAAGAAGATACCAAGTGGATGTGTTGTGGGATGGTTGGCTGGGCTCTCCCTTAGTGCTCTCGACACTAACTTTACCCTAACCTATCACTACGAGCACCTGTACCAAACCATCCCTGCATGAAGGCCATGTGGACAATCGCATGATGCTCATGCTGCATGAAGCTTACGTGCCAGTCCTCCAAGAGCCCAAAACTGAAGGAGGGATTACCAAAACTTGTTTCCCCTACAATAGATTTCATTTCGCAACAAAAAAAAAAATTCCCTGCTCGACTGAGAACGCTGGACCGGAGAGAAGTGAAGTATGGAAACAGTGGTATCTGGATGCAGCAGAATCCTAGGTATATAATTTCATATCCTATTCCTTCGCCCCGCGACTATTTAATAGCTTTCAATGCTTCAAAATACCCACTTTTGTCAAATGGTCCAGGGTTCAATTTCTCCTAGAACACGCTCTTGTTTGTTTTATATTAGAACTTGTGATTGTTGTTGGGCCAGTTACAAGTTCTTGGATATTTGGTAGAACAAATATTCCAGTTGTGACAGCGTAGCTAAAGGTTTGCTTTCATAGGTTCGCATGGTTGCCTCTGTAAACCCAAAGCATCCATTCAAAAACCCACTTTCAGGATCCCTGGTCTCATTGCTCTAATATTATATATTGAAGGGCTGCTTTTTTTTTTCTTTTTCTTTTTTTTTCTTTTTTTTTCAGTAAAAACCTAATCAGATTTCTACTGTATTCGTTTAATTATTGGTGCATGAAATTCATACAAAAACTCTCGAGCTATTTCACTACATCTGAATCCCACCAACATTCTCAGTAGCCCACTTCTAAATTCATTTTACTGTTTCTGTCAATCCGAGGACCGTGAGTAAAGGTAGGAATTATATGGTATATGATTTATGTTTTTCGTTGGGTGGATGGGAATTGGAATAGGCATCCAGGACTCTCTAATCCATGCCAGCTCGGTATTGGAGGTCAGCAGAGGCAGAGTGTGATATAAGTCCAGATAATTCTAGGTAAGGTTGGCTGAGGCTTGAATCCATTGAAGGTAACGCGAAGGTTACTTAGAACATGCCATTGTAATCTTTACTTGTTTGGGTAGTCGGGCCTATTCAATGCCTCGCCTTTGTCATTTCCATTGAGATTATATTTTCTCATTGAGGTTATAAGGCCACAGTTGCTTCCAAGCATTAAATAATAACTGGATTCCACAATTTATATGGTAGATTTACCGACAGTCCCGATAGTTGATTGTATTGCAGCTTACCGCATTCGACCTCATTGAATTCGGTGCTCCAAGTATGACACTTCTAGATGATCTTACTAATGAAATTCTTCACATTTCGATTGTTCCTATGGCTACTAGATTTTTCCTCCTTGTTTGGATTTTCCTGAGTAAGAATGGTGCTGAAGAGGCAGCTGTACGTTTGAGACCAGGCAGCTCTAATGCCCTTCTGTTTTTGTTTTTGTTTTTTTGAGAAAGAAATTTTTTTTTGGGAAAATTGGTATCTGTTGGATAAATTTTACAATTGCATTTAATCCTTTTTTTCTTTACAG
>LPNX010959790.1:124175-159325 GCA_001517045.1 Pseudotsuga menziesii
TAAATAGTGAAAATGATGTACATCTATGAGCTTCTCCCTGGCGCGGCGCTTTGAGACATGCAGGAATCGATACGATTGGGGTGAATGTTCTCCATAGTGAAGTTTAATAGATTATATGTTGGATTGTTCTCCTTGGTCTTCCTACTTGGTCTTAACATGCAGGGAAATGGAACAAATACCAAAACAACTTTCAGATATTCCCATGAATAACTAAACAATATTTGTTTTAAAGAAAAAGGAGTTGGAAGTTTGGTTCCTTGGCTCACATAAGCTTTGCCTTAGAGATGAGTACAGCTTCTTCTATTTCACCGGGTCAGGTAAGGATTGCTCTCTCACCCACATCCTTATTGTTTGAACAAGTAATGGTCAGGTAGTTGTATTTTTTAAAACATTTAAGTATGATGCTACCCATACGATCACCTGTAGGTAATGGGTGTAGCCAAGGTGGCGCAGCCCTCTTGTATTCTATTTTATGCATCATAAGTTCTTCTCTTTTTTTCATAAGGTGGTGCATAGCTTTCAGGAGATATCAGTCTTATTTTTCTCCTAGAGGGCCCCTTTAGGTTCCAGATTTAGAACCTAGGGCTCTGATACCATTTGTAGTGCTCTGCCAAACCGGTAGAGCACTGTGTCCATTTCTCTGTGATGTTCTCTATCTTAAGCTCATTATGAGTTATTTTTTTTAATAAAATCAAGACTTTTAATCATATTACGGGTTTATACCCATCTCTGTTCTATTAGTTTTATAAACATATGAATGCACAAATATGAACTTTAAACATATTAAAGTAGAAATACGAGCTGTACATGTTGATAAACTTCATGAATTTTTATAAATTAGACCATAATACCATGTATGAATTTAGTATCTAAATACCTGGAACCAGTGGTTGTAGTAGATCCAACAGTTTGTTGTAGACCTTGTAGGCTTCTTCCTCTTCCAGCTTTCCATCCAAGCCTTGATTAACAAAATGATGTGCCACCCTGCTGACCAACTCTCATCATGTGCTGGCCCTAGGAAACCCATGGGTTTCCTAGCCCCCGAGCCCACAGACCAATAATACCGAGAGCAGCTTCTATATCTTTCTTCCTTTCCACCCATTTATCCATCATTTACAGATATTCTCCTCCTTGATTTATCCCCCTCCTCAAGTTTTTCTTCATTTTCCCCCTCATGCAGAGTCTAATTTCCCCAAATAAATCCAACCTCCTCATCTCCCTCTGATACCTCTTCTAAATACCCATTTTCTTCCTCCTTTTTCCACCTTCTCCACCGCCTTTTCCCCAAAACACTTCATTCACCTCCCCCCTTTAAGTTTTTGATGCTAGTCCCTTCTTATAATCATGAATATACATTTATTTATTCAATTGTCCTTATCTTGAGAATCCCAATAATTAAGGTTATTTAAATTGAATCGAATAAGTTGGTTGTCTAGCATTTATTAATTCTTGGAATGTTCACCATGGGTCCCTCACAGGATGGTGGTTTAATAGCTAGTCCTAATCAAATCAATTATGTTGAATAAAATAATAATTTAGTAATTATCTTGTGTACAGGTGAGTATCTTAGTTGTCTTACTTGATCAGAATCCGATGTTTGTAATCATATTAATAAGTAGTATTATAAAATCAATCATGTCATATCTTGATGGTCATATTTCATAGTTCAATATACATGTTTAACCTACACGAAATGATTTGGTCTATTTAGTTAATCATTGTTTTATTCTAGTTATTTCCACTTGGGTTTAATTGAACAATTGACTACGTTTACCACAAGAGCGTAATAATAACAATAATAATAATAATATTAATTGTTTAATTAAATATTTGACCATGGTTAACACAAGATCTTAATAATAATTATCATAATAATAATATAAATAATTGTCTAATTAAACTATCGGTTATGTTTACCACAAGAGGCACTTTAATAATAATAATAATAATAATAATAATAATAATAATAATAATAATAATAATAATCATGATAACAATAATACCGTTAATAAAAATTATAATTAAAGACATTTTATAGTTGTTTGTTTTTAATGACAAGTATCATAGTCATGAGCATGTTATCTCTAGATTCATAATCAAAGCACCCTTAGGGGTTTAAACAACCCTGAAAATTTTGTTAATGTAAATGAACAATGTTTTAAGTCTACGCACGACAACTTTCTAAGGATTATTCTAATTTACGACACTTGATCACTTACGTATGACATTGTTCACCTATCATTAATGAATATGTTAACTTCACATTCATTATTTCATTAACATATTTACCTATGAAAACCTATACCATTATAGATCGTGTTAAGTATTGGTATGCCGATATTGGTATACATGTGCAAAGTGTGCATGTGTGGCTAGTGCATGCATAGATCATACACGTACTATAAGAAAACATCATATATCCTATAATAATAATAATAATAATAATAATAATAATAATAATAACAACAACAAAATAATAATGATTCACATAGATAGGACATTCATATATACAAGACATAACAATCGCAAATACCTAACCGAATTAACATACAAACATGTAATCTTTTCATCATCATCAATCATTAATTATTAATGAATTAAGCTATAACATCATTATATTTTCAGATTCATTACTCAATCAATTATTTTCAAGGAAGAGACACCTACTACTACTAATATTGTTGTCATAGATACCCCCTGACCCAACACAGTACTAGCTGTAACATCCTCCCATCCTAACCTACGTCCGCACCCTCCCTATCCTTCCTCTGCTAGTATAGAAGTGGATGTTGGCTTCACCGACCTGACCACATAAGAACCTGAGAGTGATAGCGTTGGATGAACAGCGGACCTAGCCTCTCCTAGCAGGCATCCAACCATCGTCATCACAACAACATGGGGAGCGTGTCTTAGCACGGTCGTCCCACGACCTCGGGTACCTGACCGTCGTCATCACAACAACATGGGGAGCGTGTCTCAACGCGGCCCTCCCACGACCTTGGGTATCATAAAAACATAGGGTGCAACACATCCATCCCTCTCAACATCCTGGGTCTATATACCCTATCAAAAACATACTTTGCTGCTATTGAGATTATTGGTCTGTGTCATCATATCATCAATTTTGTTAATCAAGGCTCTTCTACAGAAATAGGTACTATACCACACTTCATATAAAGTATCCATTTATTACATAGTCCGTGTGTCCTGCAGATTAGTACTTTGAAAACATACATTCATAATAATATCTCCATTCAATCATCAGTTGGCGCATATTATCAACAACATTTCCTTTCATTGTATAACTCATTAAATTGATCACATCATGGGTCAATATCCATGTACCACATCATATATATATTACATTTATCAATGATGACAATTAAACATACAATGTCTTTATGAATAAAGGAATATCATGATAACTATAACATAGTAACCTCACGAACATAATCATAACATCATAATCAATGTATCAACATAAGCATAGTAACATCTTAGACATAGTAGCAACATCTATCATGTCATAAATATGGTTTACTCAGTCAAACTGAGTCCTACATTTACTAAGAAAACAAAATGCAACATGTCGATATGTTTTAGTCAAATATGGGCATTACATCTTTGATTGCTTCGTCATAGAAACAAATACTTCCTTTTGGTGTCTTCAAGGGTGACACATGAGGGATGAGATGATCTTTAATAAAATATGCAATCATTCTCTTGGCTCTAGCCTTAGCCTCATATCCCTCTAGCTCTTAGAACTTCTTTACTGAAATACTGATCTAAGTCAATTTATTCAAGGATCATAGAGTTCCTATACTTCGATACTTGGAAGTTTTCATCTTCACCATGCTTGTCATCAAGCTGGTGTGATTAGTTATTTTGAAATGAGAACTTCAAATGTAAATAACAAAAATTTAGATCTTATTGATTTGAGGTGTTCATCCTAGTTCTGGAGCTGGCTGATCTAGGGTTTGTTATAGAAACCCTAATTTTAAAAACTTGGAATTTCAAAATTATGATTTGATAGAAATATGGGCCTCTTCAAGGTGAGCTATCCAATGTACTCCTTTTCTGAAAATAGTGGAGGGAAGCTCTCGGAACAGGAAGCCCTAGTTTTCCAATTTCTTCTGCGAAAATTCATGATATTGTTTCTGTAGTATCTCCGAAATTAATGATATTATGTGTCTAAAAATTCACACTAAAGTAGCCTTATCTATCCTATTTCTAAAACCGCAGGTTAGAGCATACTTGGTTTCACCAATTGGGACTTATGCGTGTTTTCCCAAGGTGACTTATTTCATGATTGTTCAAAATAGTGAACTTGTACAGACTTCCATGTGTCACTGTTTCACCTTTGAGGACTGAAACATTTACCACATAAATTATATTATATTCCCTATTTGGAATATCTTGATAAATTTCATTTGGACCTTCGTAGCCCGAGATATACAAATTTTCCCTAGGTCACCTGTTTAAGGTTTATTCCTGGGAGAGCCTGGAACCCTGACTTGGAGGAATCATATCTTGTAGAATAAAGAAAATATGAGACTAAAATTTTTACAAAGGGTTCATCAAGAATTTATATTCGTCCTGTAAAAAATTTTGATCCTTATCCTTCTCCAATCTCAAGATATAGCGAATGTACCAAAACTACTAGTTTTAGTATTTTAGAGTTTTCAAGCATGAAACCCTAATTTCCATTTGTTGCCATTCCAACTGTGTTTCGATTGTACAGTGAAAGTTCTCTATTTTATAAACTTATACCACCAATAGATGCACCCTAGTGAGGTTTTTTATCTTATCCATTCTTTATTTATGATGTATGGAGAGAACACCTTCAACTAGGAAGCCCTAGTTCGCATAGTTGCACAATGTCTTCTTCTCAAGTTAGCTCTGATACCATATTAGAATTTTATCATTTAATCAATATGATCTAATATCTTATCTAAGATAATAACATGCACAAAAATAATCACAAGAGACAAGAGACACAAATAATTTTCCTCGGGGAAACCATAAAGGAGAAAACCCCACAACTTCCTCACACATAGAATGAGAACCAATAGAAAAAGTAAAACCCAAAGATACAAAGATGATATTCGACAGCTGTTCTCTCTCTCTCACTTATGCGAGCTCCTCCTCTCTCACTCATGAGCTACTGTTGAGTGAGTGTGTGTTACAAATAGAGAGTCTCACTCTCTATTTATATTTGTTTTCCACTTGACAATTACTCTACAGAGTCAACCTCACTAGGAGTGTCTAATAACCCTAATATGACTCAATTGTGGGGACTATTTCCCCGACTTACAATGGATGGTTAACCTCAAAAACTTTACATGACTTTATTATATTAATGACTCTCCCAATCGGAGAAACAAACATCTTCGTCGGGGTACAATGAAATACAATATAAAATATACAAGTGGATACATTCTAAAGTTACAAATACATCAACAATCAAATGGTCTTTTTCTAGTGCATTATTGTTGTGTTTCAATTAGTTTTTGGGAAAAAGAAAATCCGGTTTCCATGGAAAGTGTTATGAGTTTGTCTAAATATCTATACTTTTTAATACAGACAGAGAAGGGAAATTTTATTATGGTGGCTATACTATGTCCTCTGTTTTTGTGTTTATGTTTGTGTATTAATGTTTTCTAATTAAAAGCAGTATTATATCTTCACGTATCCGTCAATTGTTATCATAGCAAGATAATGGTGTTGAGCTAGTCTCCACCAGAAATATGTTGTGGTCAATGCATATAGCAGAGATGAAGACATGGAATTGGTATTGGAGTTGATATTTGGTTTTCCACACATAATTCAGGTTTATCCAGCTGATTAGGTTGAAGGGAGATTCTCTTCTCCATTTAAAGTTTCGTGTCATAGGTTTGTGGGTTGTAATCCTCGTTGTTC
This sequence comes from Pseudotsuga menziesii, assembly GCA_001517045.1. Classification (NCBI taxonomy): domain Eukaryota; kingdom Viridiplantae; phylum Streptophyta; class Pinopsida; order Pinales; family Pinaceae; genus Pseudotsuga; species Pseudotsuga menziesii. Next base: position 130,095 of record LPNX010959790.1, read on the forward strand.
GTACTTTTTGAGTAAGTTGTCTTATGAATCTATTATGCTCATGTATTCTCTAGTTGGTTGCATATTTGTTGATAAGTTTATCCATCCCCATGTAGGATTTGTTAAGATTGCTCATGTAGTGAGCAAGGAATATTGCAACATGTGTTTTTTCTTCTAACCAACCCTAAAGAGTTTGTGATGATGAGTGTTATTTTGGTGTTGAGAGTTGGATTTTTTGTGTTATTTAGCTTGGTTTTTATTTGATGGGAAGAAAGTCCCCAGTGCAGCAGATGTTGTGAGCCCCATCTTGTGTTTTTTCGGTGTCTATCTCTAGTGAGAGTGTGAGACAATTGTAGAGCCTCTCGATCATGGGACGTTTTAGTCGACTATATGTTATCTAGTGTTCCATTACCAAAACTCCTTCTGACAAATTTGAGTGGCACATGTTCGTATATGTGAAACTATTGTTGAATGCTTTGTGTAGGTTGTAGCCTATGTTTTTTCATGTTAAGGTGGGAAGAAGCTTAGGGGTATATGATATTTTTGTATGTGTAAGAGGACCATGCAGGTACAAGGGATCCATGTTTCAGTCATGAATAGGTTGTAGTATTGAGGTCCAACTAATTGGTCAAGTTGTGAGTTATTAAGCATCCATGAGTTGTAAAAGAAAGATGGGTCACCAAATAATACTAAAGGAAATCAAAATAAGAAATATAAGAATGAAACCAAAATATTTTGCATACGTATATGGAGAGGTTCCATCTATTGTTAGATTTTTATCATTCAAGCTAGCCTTATCTTAGGATCTTATATAACAGAATAACATGCACAGCAATAAACACAAGAGACAAGAGACACAAATAATTTTTCTTGGGGAAACCATAAAGGAGAAAACCCCACAACTTCCTCAGAGATAGAATGAGCACCAATGGCAGCAGTAAAACCCAAAAACATAAAGATGATCTCCACAGCTTCTCTCTCTCTCACTTGAGAGAACTTTTTCTCTCCCACTCATGTGCCCCAATGAGTGAGTGTGTGTGTGATAAATAGAGAGGCTCACTCTCTATTTATAGTCTTCCGTTCACTTAATGTCCACTTTAACATGTCGACCCCACTTAACAATTACTTACTAGAGCCGACATCTCTAAGAGAGTCTAATAACCCTAGTGCCCCACAACTATGGGGACTTTTCCCTCTGAACAACAAGGAGGGTTAACCTTGACACAAATGTGGGGACTATTGTCCCAACTTACAATGGAGGGTTAACCTCAATGAATTTACATGACTTATTTAGATTATTGAATCTCCGGATCGAAACATCGGGACATGAAATGACTCAATTACATTATAGATACTTCTTGGAATAAACATTGGGGTACAATACATAAGATATACAAGTGAATACATTTCGAAGTTACAAATACATCAACACTCCCTCTTAACTAGGAAGTTATTCTCTCAACACAATTCATCAGCACAAGTCTTATTCTCTGTATCATCTTGATCATCATCAAGTCATATTCATCTTCAATTCATCTTCATCTTCAAGTCATCTTCATTGTCAAGTCATCTTCATCGTCAAGTCATCTTCATTGTCAAGTCATCTTCATTAAGTCTGGAGCATCACTGGATCTAAATCATCACTACTGGATCATCATCAAGTCTGGATCATCGCTTGATCTAGATCATCATCAAAGCTGGATCATCATTGAATCATCATCATCATTACTACTTCGATTATCTCAATCAAATGGTGCTATCTCTTCATTCTTCTCATTACAAGAAGTTCTACAGAGCTAGACCCTTTTCATGCTAGTTGTAGGCCTAACCTCCATGTAGGTCTTCTTTAGTGCTTATATCTGACCCTAAGTCAGAATGGCCCGCCCGTCTCTTACATCTGACCTCATCTTGTCAAAAAGGCATGCCCAACACTCACATCTAGCCTCATCTTGTCAGAAAGGCCCATCATTCACATCTGACCATGTGTAAACACATCGCGCCAGAATGGCTCAACACTTTTATCCGACCATGTGCAAAAATGCCACATCAGAATGTCTCTGCACTTAAATTCGACCATGTGTGAACAAACTGCATCGAAAGGACGATGCACTTACATTCGACCATGTGTGAACACACCACATCAGAACTGCTCTGCACTTACATCTGACCATGTGCGAACACACTACATCGGAAGGGCTCTCAATCCTAGACTAAGGATTCCTGGTAATTGCCCAGGTGCCTCCATTCTCCCATAGAATGGAATCTCAGCACCAAGCTGAGTATTCCTGGTAACTGACCAGGTGCCTCCATTCCAAGAATGGCATTCAACACTTATATCTGATCATGTAGGAACCAATACTACAGTCACATCAGAATGGCTCAGCACTCACATCTGACATGGAAGGAACCAAATCCTCTCACCATGATAGAATGGCTCAGCCCTTACATCTAACCATGGAAGGAACCTAATCCTCTCACCATGTCAGAATGGGTCATGGACTCATCACTTCCCCTTGGAGGGAACCGCGATATGGAGAACACCAAGCTTCTCTCTGATGTACTCAAACTTCACTTTGGCCATTTCTAGCATAGAATCACACTAGGGCTGATTACTAGGGATAATTTTAGGGGCGAATTTTATCCCAGTGGGTTGTTTCTCCATGTTTTTCTCCCAAAAAAGATTCACCATTTTGCATTTTTTGAAGCCCTGTTTCGCCCAATTTTGATGGGGCAAATTGTTTTCACCCTAAAAATCACCAAATTATTATATAAACAATATAAAATCCTTGGAAATTAAAAAAATTTTGAAAAATATTTCCAATCATTTTATAGTTGGATTTTTAAAAATTGGTAACATTTGCCAACATTTATACGCTTTTAAATAAGTATGGTTCGTTAAAATCATCCCTGTTGATTACGTTCAAGGATAACCTATGAGCTTCGCCATGAACGATTACATTCGAGGAAAACCTACATGTCTATTTACATCTGAGCAACCTACGAGCTTTGCCAGGATTTATGCTCAGACAACCTGTCTCACTGACTATGCTAGAACTCCCTCTTTCGAGAGATCTCGATCTGGATCACATACTGGAGCTACACTGCTCCTCTCTGCATCATACAAAAAATTCAAGTCATACCAAGCAAATCAAATAGTAGTTTTCAAAAGGAACATACTACCTCCCAAATAGCAAGTGGCAACATATTTTACCTCAGCTGTACTCAATGCCATGCAGGACTCCATCCTGCCAAACCAAGAGATCACACTTGATCCCATACTGAAGTAGCACCTCGAAGTGCTCTTCCTATCAATGGCATTTCCTACCCAATATGAATCCTCATAACCTTCTAGGTTAATATTTTTATTTGCCTCATACTTGAGCCCATAATCAACTGTACCCTTCAGGTCGCTCGCTGCATGCTTTGCAACCATCGGGTGAACATGTCTCAACATGTTCGCAGAAAACAAAATATCCGGTCCCCTAATTTTCAGGTAAATCATCTGACGATCACCTGACGATACATCATAGCATCAACCATTGCTAATTAAGCATTACTCAATAGCTTCAGGTTCGATGCCATAGGTGTGGTCATGGCCTTGCAGTCCATCATCCTAAACCTCTTCAGGATTTCTATTGCATACTTCCCTTGTCCACACCTCTATGCCTAGAACGTAGTGCATCATCCCCAAGTCCTTTATCTTGAACTCATAAGTAAGTCTTCTTCTTGCAAATTTAATGTGTTCCTCTTTTTTGTCAGGAACAAGCCATCGACATATAACAGGAGCATCACTAGTCTTCCACCTTCAACCTTGAAGTAAAGGTTGGAATCCTCTTTAGCCTCAGTAAATCCTAGAGTCATCAGTAATATGTCCATCCTGTCGTACCATGTCGAACCTCAAGATCTTCTGTAGTCACTCCCTCTAAAGCATAGCATCATTCTCCCTCTGTCTTTCGTACTCTATGCACTGAAACATTCTGTACCGGGGTGATAAGAAGCTTCCTCTACTACTAATATTCTATGTATCCATATAATATCATTGTATACCAAGATAATCTATCTTGAACTTTTTCAACAGTTCTTCTCACACCCATCTATGAGCTTGTCATCTTCTATAGACTTTCATCTTCAACCTTGTAGCAAAGGTTAAGATCTTCATCACTCTAGGTGATCTTCAAGCTCCTCATGTATGTGTTATCCCATGGATGTCTTCTGAGCTCCTACAAGGCCTTATTTAATTTGCACACATGAGTCTGCCTGTCATGTGCCTCAACTCCCATTGGATGCAAATTTATCTTAGTAGGTTTTTCCTTCTTTCCATGTGAAGCCTCGTGCTACGAATCTTGCCTTGTATCCCACGATGTTTCCATATACTGCATGATGGAACTACGAAATCCTCTTCAGGTCTCGATACTAAAAAGTAGACATCATTCTTCTTGAACTGGTCTTCCCTTTCTTCTTGGTTACTTCTTTATAGCTGGAAGGTTCTGCATCAATTATGTTGCTTCATTAGTCATATTATTCTTCATCTTGGAATATTTCTTGAATTGTCGTCACTTGTTCTTCAAAATAAGTCTCATCCTTCATTGCTTCTAGGTGATTGTACACGATCTTTCCTACAATTCAAATGCATTAGTTGTATGGTTAGAAACATTTCATAAGGTATATTCATAATGAAAAATTCTTTTGCATCAAGATATATGCTCATGCAACTATTTTAGCCAATACAACATTCATCCATATCTCATGGAAACTTTTCTGGATGCCTTCCATCTCTACCAGGACCACATTGAGATTGTGCCCTAATCCAATATGTCAGCAAAGAGGTTTGATTCTAGATAAGTAGCAATGAAGAGTTGTAAAGCACCATGAGCTACTTAACCATCAAATGCATATTATTAGTATACTGTCATTAATGCAAACATTCTATCATGCATAATACATCAACTGAATATAAGCAAATGCATAACAAAACAATATCATGAAGTGATAATTAATACTTATCTTTATTTGTTTCATGGGTAGACTCCTTCTTGAGCCTTCAACTTCATTATCTTCTTCATCCATCATAGAATCATTTCTTATCCAAATGATAAGATGGATAAGAAGTTCTTCAAGATTTGAGTTATTCATATTCCTCATCTCTTGAGGTATCTTCTTTGGATGGTGAGAGCTTGATCTTCAGTTTCTCCCATCTTCTCTTCTCTTATTATGAGTCAGGCTTCTTCTTCTTCCCAGTGTCTACTGAAAGTAATCACTTCCTCCTAGCACACATTCCTCGCATGAATGAATCCCATGACCTTGGGAGGCCATTCAGGGTGGTTATCACAACTTCTACATTCTCCACTTCTACTTCTACCACTTCAAGTTGTTCTCTAATCTGAGAGACCCTTGTAAAGTATGACTGTATGGTCTCTACATTCTAGATCTTCACATTCTACAACTGTTTTCTCGAAGTCATCTTCTGATTTATGTTTTTCCCTTCAAATATATTGGTCAATGAGTCAAACAACTCTTTCGGTGTCTATAGGGAAGACACTTATGGTATAAGGTGATCCGTGATTGAATCAGCAATGATCTTCTTGACCTTGACCAAGTTCTTCTTATGTAAGGCTTTTAGCCTCATCTCCCTCTAGAACTGGAACCTCTCTACTTATGTAGGTGTCCAATGTATTTTCTTCAGAGAGATCATATACTTCCATCCTTGGAAGTTGTCAACTTCACCAAGCTTTTCATCAAGCTGATGTGATAGATAACTTTGAAATGAGAACCTCAAATAAAAATAGCAATAGATTAGATCTTACTGATTTGAGGTGCCCGTCCTGGTTCCGGAGCTGGCTGATCTAGGGTTTGTTAGAGAAACCCTAATTTTCAAAACATGGAATCTTTCAGATCTGATTGAATTGAAATATATACCTCTTTAAGGTGAGCTGTCCAATCTACTCATTTTCTGAAAACAGTGGAGGGAAGCTCCTGGAACATGAAGCCCTAGTTTACCAATTTCTTCTACAGAAATGTCTGATACTATTTCTGCAATATCTCTGAAATTACTGCTCCTCTATGTTTGAAACTTCACAATGAGGTATCATCTCTTGTTCTTGTTCCAACACCATAGGTTTCATCAGAATTGGTTTCACCAATTGGGACTTATGATTGTTTTCCCAAGGTGACTTGTTTCAGGACTGTTCAGCATAGCGAAGGTGACTGTTCAGGACTGTTCAGCATACGTGTCATTGTTTCATCTTTGGGGTCTGAAACTTCTACCGTAAAAAGTAAAGTCCTTGAAATTTTCTGAAAATCTTCATAAATTTCATTTGGACCTTTGTATCCCAAGATATAGCAATTCTCCCCAGGTGTCCTGCTTGGGGATGAATCTTGGAAGAGGCTAGAACCCTAACTTGGAGGGATCATATCTCCTAGAATATAGTGAATCTGAGGCTGAAATTTGGACAAAGTGTAAATCAAGATTGTATCTTTATTCTATGAAAGTTTCCACTTCTGAGCCTTCTCCAATCCAGAGATATGGATAATGTACCAAAATGTATTAGTTTTAGTATTTTAGGGTTTTTCCAACCTGGGGTCAAACTAGGGTTTGACTTTCCTGGAGTTATACCCAACCAAAAATATTGACCTGGGTCTCTAAAATTTTATTTTTATGAGGAGAGCCATCCTATGTCAGGATCACTCAAAAATTCATCTTCTATAAGAATCCCTAATTTCCCACACCAAAAACTAAAAATGTCCGAAATCGAATTCTACTTCGACATAAATATGCACCCTTCAATGGAGAGTCATCCTAGCATACTTTTGCTGATCGATAGTGGAGAGAGACCCCAAAAGTAAGAAGCCCTAGCTTCTGCATCTGCACAATGTCTTCTTCTCAGGTTAGCTATGATACCATTTTAGATTTTTATCATTCAAGCTAGCATTATCTTAGGATCTTATCTAAGAGAATAACATGCACAGGAATAAACACAAAAGAAAAGAGACACAAAGAATTTTCCTCGGGGAAACCATAAAGGATAAAACCCCGCAACTTCCTCAGAGATAGAATGAGCACCAATGGTAGCAGTAAAACCTGAAAACATAAAGATGATCTCCACATCTTCTCTCTCTCTCACTTGAGAGAACTACTTCTCTCTCACTCATGTGCCCCAATGAGTGAGTGTGTCTATGATAAATAGAGAGGCTCACTCTCTATTTATATTCTTCCGTTCACTTAATGTCCACTTTAACATGTCGTCCCCATTTAACAATTACTTACTAGAGCTGACATCTCTAGGAGAGTCTAATAGCCCTAGTGCCCCACAACTGTGGGGACTTTTCCCTTCGATCAACAAGGAGGGTTAACCTTGACACAAATTTGGGGAATATTGCCCCAAGTTACAATGGAGGGTTAACCTAAATGAATTTACATGACTTATTTACATTATTGAATCTATGGATCAGAACATCAAGGCATGAAATGACTCAATTACATTATAGATAGTTCCCAGAATAAACATCGGGGTACAATACATAAGATATACAAGTGAATACATTCTAAAGTTACAAATACATCAACAGCTATATAAAAAGAAACCACAATCATGAAGGTGATGAATGTTAGGAAAAATATGGCATGTGCGGTTTCAACTTGGATCACCCCCACATTTCACTAGTAAGAATTTTAACGTTTGGTTTGTTATGATGGAAGTGTTCCTTCATTGTGAAAGAATGTGTAATTTTGTTTTGAACTGATATTGTGACCCCCATGATGAGGCTTGGGATTGCTTAACATTATTTTCATCCATCATGCTCTTGAGGATATTATATTTAATGTTCTAGGTGAAGCCACCACTGCTACAAAAGTGTGGGAAATGTTGAAGATGGTGTTTAGTGTAAGGGGTAGTGATGATCCTATTGTGGAGTAGGAAACATGGAAGAAGACGTTTTAGTATGTGAAGACTATGGTGAGTCCCACTTTACATCTACACCGGTGGTTGATGAAGTAAATGAATACCATGTGGCAATAGGGATTGTAGAGGAGAAATTTTAAGAAGTCCTTATGTGTGTAGTTGATCATGCACGTAAGGATGGTGAATCCCATTGTTCATACATTGCAATGGATTAGGTTGAATATAGAAAAGTTGAAGATGAGTTTTTGTTATTTGTAGAATCAACAAAACTTGAAGAAGTCATGTTAGCCTCTGCTAGAGAAAAAAATAACTGAATATATTGCTGATGTTGATGTCTCTCTAAACCAAACAAAGTGTGTATAGGATGTGGAAGACAAGTCCCACAGTGGTCAGTTACCTGTGAATGTGATTTTATAACTACTATTGTAGCATTTTATACATTGGAGAATTAAACAAGCATTAGAGGAAATTTCAACTCAAAATGGACCTCCTAAGGAAAACTAATAAAATAATAGTTAAAACAATAAAATATTATTTATTAATTTTGGAGAAAGAAAATAAAAAACTACTTTATTGTTCATATTTTCGACATATCTCCTTGTGTTGTTACTCAAATTTCGATCGAGAGAGCTCATTGTATGTGGAATTAAATTATGCATCCAACGAGTACCCACTCGGCATACTTTTGACAAGCCCCACTTCCCCAAAAACAAGAAACACCTAAAAAATGTCATGATGATGTCATATCACATTTTTTCAGGTATTTCTTGTTTTTGGGGTAGCAGATCCATCAAAAGTGTGCCAAGCAGGTACTCGTTGGATGTGGAATTTAATTCTACATCCAATGACCTCTCCCAATCAAAATTTGAGTAAAAACATAGGGAGATATGTAAAAAATACAAACAAAAAAAACAGTTTTTTATGATACCTATCCCCAAATTTATATTAAAAAATTGTTTAAGAGGTGCTGCCTTTTTAAATTTCAAAGCATTTTGATTGGATAATACATGATGACATGGAATTTCTATTATTTTTGGAAGGCCCATTTTAAGTTGAAATTTTCTCTAATGGGTATATTGTTGATGATAATTAGGATGATGAATTCTCCATTAAAGAGACCTTTGTATCCCACTAGAAAGTGCACATGTGTATGGTGATGATGAATATGGAGAAGTAATAGAAGTTGTAAGTGTTGCATCCAATGGTCCAATGAACCCAATAAAATTGATTTCTATTGATGATGAAAAGGAAGAAACTACTCGAGAAGCAATGTGGTTTATTGAAGAGTTTCCTATTGAGGACAAATCAAAACCCAATATGTTTCTAGACGATGAAGGAGAAAAAGAAAAGTAATAAGTTCCAACGACGTGGTTGTTTGTATTAATATATTTATTATTTTTCTGACCTTGTAGGTGTTAAGAATGAAGATTCTAGTGAAGTTGACGATGTTACAAGGAATCATATTGATGTTTATTGTAGCACTAAAGATGATACCAAAGTAATCATTGAAATTGTTGATGAGCTTGTTTAAGTAGAAGATGTAGAAGTTGTTGAGTTTTGTTTTAATGAAGCCCACTATGCTCACGTGAAAATGGATGTGAATTTTAATGTAGAATATGAATATTTCGTAGCAAAAACCATTGAGGAAGAGCATACAACAACGAAATTCATTGGTGGTGTGAGTGGTTTCGTGAATGTGCATTACGTAGAGGTGCTCAAGAAATAAGCACATAAATATGGAAAAAAAATCCTAGTGGAGGAAGCTGATTGTGAATCCCTTGAGGTTATGCCCAAGGTAGGGTTGATATCTAAAGTTGATTGTGCTAGAATATGCATAGAAGAAGATGAAGGAATTGGAGCAAGCATTGCGGAAAGAAATGAATATGTTGCTCAAAAGAGAGAAACCAAGAACCTATCACCATGACAGAGGTAAGAGAATTCACCTTGGAATATGAAGCTGAAATTATGTTTGAGATTGATGAATTAAAGATTATTGAGGAACTTCTAGGGGTTAATCATTTTGTATTCAAAGAGAAGAAATGCATATCTATTGAAAGAAAATATTTCCATAAGGTCATGGATCATATTGTAGTGGGATGAAGGAATAAGAGAATGAATATATAGAAGGATGGAGGTGCAATTGGGAGAATGATCTAACTTCCCTTAAAGAAAGGCTCTACCAATTGAATTCAAATGTAGACCATATTTCCATAGGACTAGTAGTAGAGAATGAAACAACCAATCTTGTTAGAAATTTTAAAGAAGGTAGAGTTGCAAAATTGTCCAACTATCTTGTTGAGGATATAAATATGACCAAAGGGATAGAAGAGTATCAGTGTGAGGGTATAAAGAGCATTGATTAAATTCCTATGGATAAAGTAGTTTCCATAGTAGAGAGCATAGATAGGAAGGAAGGTCCATTGAAATAGATTGAAAATTAGAATGGAAAGAAATTCATTTTGAACTTGCAAAAATAGATAAAGAAAGTTATGAAAATAGTGAATCGAGTTGAAGAATGGAGAAGTCAGTGTTCATAACGAAGAAACTAGACTTGCAAGTGTTATGCAAAAGAAAGAGATGGATACAAACCAAACAAAGTTCCATGATATTGTTAATCATGTGTATGTATGTGAGTGTATAGTTGTTTTAAGCAACCCTAAATATATAAATGAAATTGTTGAGGTTGTGCATGTGGAAGAAGGAATCGTAGAAGAGGAGTGTGATAAAGGTCCATTCTAAGTAAAATGGGTTAATGGTATGATGACTGGGACATTTATTGAATAATTCACAATAGATGAGGCCGAGTTTAAAATGTTGAATGCTAGTTTTGTTTGCAACATGTTCCTATTGACATAGTTTTGGATATAAGGAAAGAAGGGGGAGTGGTTATAGCTCTAACCCATGGTGAATACCTCTGACATGAGGATAATTGCAAAGTTGTAGTTTTAGCTGGTGAGATGAAGAAAGAAGTGCATAGAGTGTAGGGTATACTATGTTTTGGGCATGGTCAAAATATTTTAATTGAAGAAGAAATTTGTTTATTTAATAAATCATAAGAGGGTATGAATCCCATGAAGATGAAGATGATAATGTTATATGATTGGTTCAAGATTTGGAAACACATAAGGATAAATAAGAAAAATTTTAAGTTTCAATTGTTATCATAAATATTTTTTTTGGTTTATCCCTCCTATGTAAAAGTTCATATTAGTAATTCAATTTTTTTCTTTTGAGAACATGAGTGACAATGTCAATTGAATGAAGAATAAGTTTTTATGTCAAAGGAATTGTACCATTGTGTGTGTAGTCGGATTTTTTTTTATGTGTGATCTCCACCATGAATACTCATTGTCATGTTGAGAATAATTTGAGAATTAGCTTGTTGCAAGAAGCAACAAAAATCAACAATTTAATGATGAAGAGATAATTAAAGGGGATAATGTTGGGAGCGGTTATCTCTCCAACCCACATACCATATAATTTAAGTCAATTCGACACAATTAAGCCATTTAAAGGCTTGAGATAATCCCAATCATCCTGAATATAAGTTCAAGCAGATATGGATAATGGTGGTTTAACCATCAATCAGTTCAACTGGTCAGATAGTCAAGTGGTTCATAATTGCATTAAAGTGCTCTCTAGAAGTAGTAATGGGGATCATGATAAGTTTAGATCATGTCAATTTCAAACTACATGGGTGTCTTCAATATTATAAAAATAGTTTGTAAGTAGGAATGATGATGTCAAATTAGTCAAGTCTAGAGTTTAATTGTGCATCGACTAAGTTGAATGCAATTGCATGCAGTAACCCAATTGAAGCTACAAAGAAAAGATGAAAAATTTCTTAATTTTCGAAGAGTTCAAAAGGTCTGATGAATTTATTCTAACAACAAATCTAGAATCAAAATTTGGCAGAAGTCAAGAAGTCGTCATCATTTTGTATCGGAGGTGTCATTATGAGTGCTTGCGGGGGTGGGGGTGCGGGTGGGGGGGGTGACGTTGACAAGGTTGGTTAGAAAACTAGTCAGATGTTGACATGTGGTTGTTGAAGTGCCCTAATCATGTTTGAAATAGGTGCACATTGTTGTAAGGTTTGATGAAAACCTCCAATAGTGAATTAGACGCCGACATGTGGCTATTGTTGTCGACATATAAATGTTCCATAGATTTTCTAATCAGGTGAGGACCAATGGAGGAATCTCAATCTATCATTATAGAGATGTATTGTTCCTACAATAAAGCATGAAAAAGTTGAATACTGATGGAGGGTCTCGACGGGACACGTGTTAGCACATCGGAGCTATATAATGGTGTGCACATTTTTGATCAGTTTGGAAAGGATGAAAAGAAAGGATTGACATCCAATCATAGAGTGGGGGATGAAATACCATCGACAGTTTGAATCATTGGTAAATTTGAAGGAGTGATTTCAGAATGCCATTGGAAAACCTTGAGAGCTAGTCACATGGTGACATGTGCCATATTTTTTACGGTTTGTGAATCTCGATGGCATAATTGCATGATAGTATCTCTCCAGTGCATTATCATAATGTTTGTAATAGTTTTCATCCCAAATAAAAATATGGTTTCCATGAAAAGTCTTATGAGGTTGTTTAAATATGTAATTTTCTTAATAGAGAAAGAGAAGGGGAAAGTTATTGTTATGGTTGTGATGTGTGTTGTTTGTCTATTTTCATGTTTTTTTATGGTTTATGCAACCATGGATGAATACTGTAACAAATAATGGATATTCCATTATTGAACATGAATTATTCATGCCATTAACCTAGGTAGACTTTTGAGAGAGAGACATGGCCTTTAGCTTGTGCGCTAGAGTCTCAATTCAGAGACTTCTTGTCCATCATGTGCTGGAGCACCAACAAAGAACTAGAGGTTGAGCGAGGGACTGTTAACTCAGATAAGGGAGGTTGTTCCTAGATTGTGCAATTTGATGTGGAAGGAGAATTGAGGATTGGGACACTTGTGGAGGGGGTTAGGTACTAGTGGGCTGCATAAGAGATTCAACTAAGTAACTAGAATCGAGGGAGATATTTTCCCTTGTGAATTATTAGCCCCGACTTGGGGATGGCCTATAAAATTATTTATGTATTGATAGATTCTATGGAAGGGAGGAACAACCTTCACATATAGCCACTTGGAGAATGCTTAATTTAAAAGATAAGCTTCTAACTGTTGTGAATTCCATGGTTAATTCTATATTTGTATGCCATTTTTTTACTATATGAGTGTCTAAATGCATGGTATTTAATGGAATGGAATGTGTGTTCCTTTTGAATTATTTGTAAATTATAATGAATGCATAAAATGGTTTGGGTAACCATATTCACTCATTTATACTATTAAATTGAAGGTAATGGAATTAAAACGAAATTGGAAATTAAAGTTAAATTTGGATATGGAATTTGAGTTCCCCATAGACTCTATTGTTGATTGAAGTTGCTGGGTATGTTGCATATTGGTATCATATCCCAGGATTGCAACACTAAGACTACATAGTGTTAGTGCCGGAAATTGTTCTCAGACTACTAAAGAACAAGCCAACACAATCTCATAAAATAAAATTAAGTAAAATAGGTTTTTAGGGTTTTGGTTTAAAAAACTTCATCAGCAAAGAGGAAATAAACATCCACAAGATAATACAGAATTGAATCATGCAAGTTAGATAAACTAAGGATCAAACACATCCCAATAAGCCATAAACATTACACATGAAATACTAATTCCACCCACAAGCTACGAGCATTTACATGAATAAGCCTTTAAACAGGAAATGAAATTGTAGACTGAGCAATCAACCGGATCAGAAATGAAAAAGCATGACAGTTAAAGGGATTATCAATTTACATATAATCAATAACATTCATCCACTTACATAAGAGTTATAAATGCTAGCTTGAGAAATCAAAGCTCCAAAATCCTCTCCTTGAGTGAAAAATCCCACCCCAAAATTGTATGTTTGTCTTCCTTTTATCATTAAAAAAGTAAATTAGTTCCATAACTACCTTCTAGGTTGAAATTTGAAATAGTTACATCAATTAGTTACATGATAACTCAAAATCTTTAAAGACAATTAACCCAAAAATAGCAAATCAGATTTGGGGAAATTTGGCGAATTTCTAAAAATTTGGGTCTCAAAGACGCCTTCATATCGCTCAATCCAGGATCCCTATACAAAAACTGAGAGAGGTGTTTTTAAATGAGTCTGTTATTAACCAAAACCCTTCTTGGTTTTTAAAAATTCCCCTTCAATTGATCAAAATACATGCCGGAAATTTGTGACTAAAACAGGAAATTATTAAATAATTCAAACCCTGCAAATAGGCCACAAAGATGAATTCGAATCTCTCAAACAATAATAGCTGTCGAAAAAATGAGAGACATTTTTCTGAATGAGTCTGTTGTGGACAAAAACCTCTTTTTTTGTTTCCAGAATCCGTTTTCATCACCTCGTAATATGCTCCCAATGATAATCACAAAAACAGGAAAAAGAGAGCTGCTACAGGAATCTCCTCATGAAAATATTTGACAAAGGACTCAAGATTATAACGCAAAATTGGAATAAAATTTTATTATAAGTTTTTTAAAGATTAAATATATACATATTAACTAATAATCCCAAAATACAAACCCTAAAACTAAAATAATGAAATAATTCAACCATTAAAAGCATTAAATCCAACAAAAATTACTAATTGTCAAAAAATCAACATAAAATGTAAAATCATTTTAAAGCAATGGTTGAAAATTAGGACAAAAAGAAAAAATAAACTAAGAACAAGATCTAGTTATAACACATATAAAGAATTTGATTTTTACAGGAAGAACTGTATTATAGAAATTACGTGGGAAGAATATTGGGAAAACAATGTATAATTCATCAATTGTGAAAATTCAACAGCAATAATGAATTTATTGAATGGTTGTTCAAATGGTTTCATTGAATTCAGAGAGAAGTGGTGGATAATTCTTGTGTTTTAGGAAAATTCAGATAAGTTACAATTTACAAGAAAATTGCTTGACAAAAATTCTTTCATAAATTATTGGTTTAGAGTGCTCAGATTTGTTTTTTAGAACTAACTTGGAGCCAATGATGGTTAAGATAAAGAATGGAAGATTCAAGTCTTTACAATATGCACAAAATTTTGTGCCGGTGTTAAAAAAAAAATAGTTATGTCAATTAACAGAGATTTACCACTAAAATTAACAAGCCAACAATCTACAATTTTGTTGGTTGACAAAACAATTTTTTAGTAGCAAAAGAGGCCAGTTGTAATTCAGTTGGCACCTGTGTATGAAGAAATTGGCAAGTGTAAATTTCATAAACCACCTGCTGAAAGATTGAATTTTTGAAAAAAAATCATGTGGATTTCCATAGGTACAATGTGGGCCATATGACGTTGAGGGTCCACATAGATTTTGGATGAGGTGGAGCTACCACATGAGCGAGCATTTGTAACATGGACCAACCACATCAAATGGGTGCTAGCATGAGGGCTAGCCACTAATTTTTTTTTTTATTATTAGCACCTAAAAGCTAGAATCCAATCTAAAGGTTTGTTAGAGATTAACACCTAGATGCTATACTGATTAACCATGCAATCAAAGGTTGAGGACCACGAGCTTAGCGAAAGGGGGTCTAAGTAACATCAGAGGATAATATTCGATGCCCATGATCGACAATTGTGGTGCATAACGTGTTGACAACATGCAAACTCATTACCAAGGGATGGAGGAGTCATTGGAGGAAAAAATATTAGTACACATGTTACCTTTTCATTGATGAGGGCTCCAATGAATTATTTATAAAACCACTTGCTCATCAAGCAGCTACCATTTCTTGTATTGGAATATCACTGAGTTAATTTCCCTCACAGGAAAGTGGTAAAGAAACTGGAGAAAGGATTTAGCTTTCTACCCGACCATTTGCACCGATAGGACGACCAATAACGTGTGATGTGAAAGCTCACGCGAGCCAGGTCGCCCGATCGGTGCAAATGGTAGGGTAGAAAGCTAACTCCCTGGAGAAATCAATGGAGGTGATATGGACACATCACAGAAGGACACATGGGACAGACAGACACATCAACAAACATGTGTTAGTACCCTTCCACTTCACCACCCTGCCACATGAGCATCACGTTACGTCAGCGAACAAATTAGGAAAGTTATAAAAAAATTGGATCCAAAGCCTTATTTTGTCCATAACATGGGCAAATTATATTGGAATTTGATGAGACTTGCGGTGTTTCGACACTATTTTGGGAGGCTATAGGATTACCAATGAGGGACATGGCCTAGTTCTACTTATTCTTTTTAGAGAACTTTGGATTTA
The DNA here is from genome assembly GCA_001517045.1 of Pseudotsuga menziesii. Taxonomy (NCBI): domain Eukaryota; kingdom Viridiplantae; phylum Streptophyta; class Pinopsida; order Pinales; family Pinaceae; genus Pseudotsuga; species Pseudotsuga menziesii. Next base: position 146,325 of record LPNX010959790.1, read on the forward strand.
GTGGGTTTTGAAGATATGTATCCCAAAGATAGATGGGGCCTGATTGAAGCCCAAATTATATTGGAATTTGATGAGACTTGTGGTGTTTCGACACTATTTTGGGAGGCTATAGGATTTCCAATGAGGGACATGGACTAGTTCTAATTATTTTTTAGAGAACTTTGGATTTAGTGGGTTTTGAAGATATGTATCCCAAAGATAGATGGGGCCAGATTGAAGCCCAAATTTTTATGGTGCGGTTGTGACCCAAGTACACATATAACTCTGTAGTTTTGAAGCTAAATTCAAAAATATGTTGACATAAGGCCAAAATCCATTATCTGAAATGTGAAAGGATGATTTTTGAAAACTTGGACGCTAAAGTGGCCCAATAACTTATAACTAGAAAATTTTCTAATTTTGACATTTGTCTACTCATCAAGCTGAACAACTTTGCTTAGAGAAAATTTTCTCAAAGTGCTTATTTTGGGAGATGGTAGTTTTTCAGATAAAAATCCAAGTCTGAAAAAAGGTACAAAAATCAAAAATTGATGATTTCATAATTTTATAAAATTGGATGGGAGTATCATAATTGAATGGTGTGAGTGTCCAAGAACTCGCCTTGATATGGGCTATTAGCACCTGAGATCAATGTTATTTCGGTACTTTACCAATTTTCTTCAACATATCTCATAAATTGTTCCTTCATAATAATTGCAACTACAAGAACAATATAAAATTGGGAAAAATTGTTGACTTTGGAGAGTTGTAACTTTCAGTTGTGAATTTAGAAATGGCAATGGGAGAATCCATTGGAAATATTGTCATAAGGAGATCAAATATAAAACATGATTTCATAATTAAGTAATAAATATCCTTTCAGGAAATGAGAAGAAATGGACATGTATGACGTATTTGACAAAACTCTCAAATAATGTTTTTCAATAAATATATAAATATATATATATATATATATATATATATTGAATTTTTAGAATTAAATTTGTCTAACAATAGTAAGAATGTGAATACATTACAAATATCATTTTGAATTAAACACGAGATAGGTTTTCAGAAAAAATTAGAACAATAAAATTGAAGCAGGGAGATTCCATACAACCATGATGAATATGCCATAGGTGAAGATATCAATGTGGGAAATGTAAAAATAGAAACAAATGGGAATAAAGAAGATACAAATCCACAATAATTTTTGGAAACCATAAGAAATATTAGTATTTGGTTACAAAGTTATAGGGGAAACAATGAGAGCTTGTTAAGGGCCCAATAACAACAAAATTAGTTAAACACTCAAGTGGTGCAGAGTCTAAATATGCTATAGAGGTAGATGAAAATGGGATCGACCTCAATTGAGTAGGAAGAAGGATGTAAAGACTCAACAAAGAGATCACATCAGAAATATGAAACACTCTAAAAGTGCTTCCATAAGTCATAAGAAGCATTACTCACCACACTATGTAAATAGAAAACCATATATATCTAAGAGTTCTAGTAATAGAAAAAAATGTATCCAGACAGTCATCATAAAAGAAAGCATTATAAAGATGAGTTGTAAAGGGAACTTAGAAAAATTACGCCACCCACATTTGATGGTGTTAAGTCCAGAAATGGAGAAGATGTTGAATATTGTCTGTTGGGAATGAGGAAACATATTCAATTGCACAATTACTCCTCTAACATGGAAGGTAGGATTTCCATTTACAACATACAAGGAAAGGAATCCATTTGGTGGGACCAATTAGTCAAAGTTAAGCATGTCAATGAAAAGAGGATATCATGGAGGAAATACAAGAAATACTTCCAAAAAAAGTGCTTATCAAAACATTATTATGATAAGAAAATGGAAGAGTTCTTTGAACTCAACTTGGGAAACATGAGCATCATGGATGAATACGCAAATAGTTTCTATAATTGCTAAGATATGTTAGGTTTATGAATGATGATTAGGTATAATACAAAGGTTTCTAAGTGGTTTTCCTTCTTTTTACAAGGATAAATTTTAATATGATGAACCTAATACCCTTGAAGAATAAAATCAAAAGGCTAAGCATGTGTATGATTAGAACAAAGGAAGGACAAAATTTTCAAAAATATTGGAGAGATAAGATGAAGGATAAGAAAGTTGAAAGTAAGAAAGGATTTAAACTATATATATTCAAGAACCAACATAATTCATATAAAAAAAGAAACCCAACTCAAGATGGGCCTTGGAAAAGGAACCAGGCAGCAAATGGTTGTCCATTGGATACGATTGAATTAAGCACTCACTACAACAAATTTGAATTTTAGGGGTGGTTCTCGTCTGCCTCCAAAAGTCACTTTTGGGGCTGGTTTTGGATTTGGAGGTAGTATTTACAAAACCGCCCCTAATAGCACTGACTCTAAAAGTTTATACTTTTAGGGGTGGTTTTGGAAAAGATCAAAACCTCAACTAAAAGTGACTTTTGGGGGAGGGTCTAAACCCCCCCGCAAACAAAAAAGAGATTTTTAAGGGTGGTTCTAAACCCCCCTCATAGATACATATGGGGGAAATTCCACTGCGCCCCCCCCCCAAAAAAAAAAAAAAAAAAAATCCTTATTACAAACCTTTGGGGGAGGTTACAAACCCCCCTTGTAGGTACCTACAAGGGCCATTTCAAACCCCCCGTGTAGGTACCTACTGGGAAGGTTTCACACCCCCCCCCCTCCAATAGGTTCCTACAAGGGTGGTTCTCAACCCCCCCTAAAAATCCATCTTACTAACCTTTGGAGTGGTCTTAAAAACCCCTACCCCAATAGAAACAACGTTAAAAGTTTAGAATTTTAAGGGTGGTTATGGAAGAGATAAAAACCGATGCTAAAAGTGACTTTTGGGGGTGATTCAAAGCACCCCATAAAAGTATTTTTTTTTAACTTTTGGGGAGTTTATAAACCCCCCTCATAGGTACCTATGGAGTCGGTTCAACCCCCCCCCCCCTACAACTCTTTAGAAACATTTGAGGGTGGTTATGAACCTCCCTCATATAAACTTACAGGGGGGGTTTTGAACCACCCTTATTGTAACATACAAGGGAATTTTTTAACCCCCCTCATAGTGACATATGCAGCCAATTTAGAACCCTCCTCGTAGTGACATATGAAGTCAATTTAGAACCCCCCTCGTAGCAACATAGAAAAATTGTTTGAAACCCACCCTATAGCCAAGATAAATCATAATAAAATATATTTTATTAAAAGTATCAATATTGCAATGACATTAGGGAACGGAGGAATTGAACTTTCAACCTCCTGCTTGTAAAGCAGATGCTCTTCCATTGAGCTATAACCCTTTGAGAATTGGGGAAAGTGGCAATATTAACATCAATATTGCATCATTTGTAGTTCTAAGAAAACACTAAGAATCCTAACATTGTTTCTGACTCGAGAGACCTAAGGAAGTAGTTTGAATGGCTCTGATTTTCTTTAGATATATGCCAACCACTTCAAATCGTATGGCTCTAACCTTCTTTAGATATATGCTAACCACTTCAAATCCTATGATGTATTCAATATAATGTATATGTATGTTAGGAAATTCGTATTTAGAATCTTAAACTATAATTTGTCATCCGCTAACGTGGCTAAGATGATCAATTTTACAAAAAAAAAAAAAAAATGTTGCATTGTATAGTTCATCCAAAGCATATCAATTCTTGGAATTGAGAATTTATAATGGTATGTACTCTATTGACTTCCATATAAGCAACACAAAGGCGATAAAAGCCCATTCTTTTTTTCATCCAACACCATTAGAGTTGAGTAGGGACTCTTTTTAGGAGTATTAATTCCTCCTTCCAATAGTTCTATAACAAAGCTTTATATTGCAGTGGTCTAAAAATCACAATAGAGGTATGGGTAGACAAACATATGTGTTTTTTTAGGGTCAAGGTCAATCATGTGTTGCATGCCTATAGAAAGAGGTACCTCTTTGGGCATATCCTAAAAAATAATGTTGTATTTCTAAATTAGTTTGGTAACAACTAAAGCCTAGTTCTCAACAAGATTATTTTCTACTCAATAAAATGGATCCATAGGCCTCGACATTCCAGAAGAAGATAAGGGAACTTTGGGGAGATGCTATGTCCTAAATAAACGGTGTGACAATAGTGAGCCATTTTGTTTTCATTTTTTAGCACACTATCAGTTATGTTGGGCGGTCCTATGGGAATAAAGAACCCTAGAATCAAGTTTGAGGAAAGTAAGTTGATGCCCTAGTAGTAGCATGTCTATTAGTATTATATACTCTTACGCATATAATTGTTGTAAACTCATTATAGAAGGTTAATATGAGTCCCTTTTGGAGTTCTTGAGAACCTTCTCATTGTTGGATACTCTTCCCCTCTACATCTCTAAATTGGACACTCCACCCAGGGTTTGAAACCCTATTGGAAAGGGGTTTTGGGATAAGTAATTTGTGCAGCATCGCGGATGTTGTGCAAGCTCAAAGACATTGCGCAAGTGGAAGATCAACATGCAACACGGATATTAGAATATCTTTTATATTTTGTGTCACCTTTTGTAGTTTTAGACCATATTTTGTGGATATTGGTCATCATTTTGTAAAATCCGTTCGGAGTTAGTTAGGAAGTTGTCTAAGTGGACCGTGAATGTAAAGGTGAAAACCTATAAATAGTTGTTGAGTTACAAGTGAAAAGAACCTTGGCAAGAAGAGCATGGTGTAGCAGGTTTTTCACCCCCGCTACATGCAAAAGCACCTCCCTTCTATCAATGAGACAGTAGGGTAGAGTCAGTGGAAGAACGCTACAGAAAACAATGATATTAGTCAAACAAAATCAATAAGAAAATTCAACTAAACCAAATAAAAGCATAAAACATGAAAAGTATACCCTCTTTTTTTGAAAATGGGCCACCATGCCCGATCTTGGAAATGGACTGCCTCTCCACAGGCTAGTTGGTACAGAGGATGCCTCAACGTACTTGATGGGAGATGGTGGGGCTATCGAATGATTGGAAAAAATTGTGTGAATACTTTGAGAATAATGGTTTGTCACCGTACCCACTGAATAGAATAATGAAAAAGGGATACAAATAGTGTTGATGGAGACCTTCACACTTTTTTTGTAATAAGTTTTTAGGTTTTTTGTCTTCTTCTCTCTTTTAGGGTTTTGGAACACTAGTTAGGGTTTTTATCCCTATTTAGGGTTTTAAGCCCTTTTTGGGGTTTTAATCCCTTTTTTGTGTTTTTATCCATTTTTGGGGTTTTTAGCTCTTTTGTGAGCTTTTTTGGCCTTTTGTGGGTTTTTTGGCCTTTTTTGAGAGAGAATGAAGGTAAACCACAGTTGTGAAAGTTAGAGGAAACGGAAAAGTGGTAGGAAAATGATGTATGTATGTGGTTTAGACCATATAGAGATAGGTGAACATTTTTTTGCGTTTAACATATTTCCCTCTGATGTGTGAGGGTAGGGTCTCATTGTATGGCCGACAGACATCACAGGATCACGAGGATAGTGGAGAGACTGGAGAGACCTGTGAAGAAGTGGCACTTCCTCATTTGAACCACGGTGAATTTTGGTTTTTATATTAATGGTTCCCAACAATGGGTTAGATAAAAAGAATGTATGACATGTATATGGACAAGGCGGGCATACTTATGCCCGTAACAATGTCAAAATAATAAATAATGGGATCAAGGCTAAAAAAATATGGGATCCGATCAATACATATACAACTGATGTTACATAATGGTGGCCTCAATGAGAGGCTGAATATCATGTTGATATAAAGAACTGATACATAGGAACAATGGCATTCTCTTGGAATGCAATATCTTCATAACTAATGCTCTGCTGATAGCTAGAGGGATTCTATGAAGAGGAGTCAAAATTTATGTGGTAAAATATGTCGCATCAATACTAGAGCTACATAGAAGCACTTCTATGGGGATTCTGAACATTGTTTCCAAGGCAACCCAGAAATCACAACGGACATGAACATATTTGGGTCGCATAATAGAATCACCAATGTGCTAGAGTCAGGTGACAACCGGGGTCTTCAATCAAATAATGCACGGACCAATACCCTGTACGAATCTCAACAGTGCGATGATGTAGCTGAAGTCAAGCATTTGAGACACAACCACCCCGAGAGGAACTAATGAATCCTCTCAAGTGGTCCAAGGAACTCATCAATAAGGTGAATGAAACCAGGAAATAGGGACCTTTGGGTCTATCCTCTGGAATAGATGTGTTGATGTCGATAGAGGGAGACCGACAACTAATAAAGGCAATAATGTTTCCTTAACGAGAATCATGAGGGGAATAATCAAAGATGTGGGAAAAGCTGGGGAGTGGCACACTGAATGGGTGAACAAGGGCATGGGAGTGCAAGGAACTCAAGCTGCCTTTGTTCAAAGTATGACGGCATGGCTGACGTGGTAGCAAATGAAACTGACTCATGGGAGAGGGGTCATAGTTATAATACCACAAACGTAACTACAAATGGGAAATAATGAGGGGGGTAACCAGACTAGTGATATCAATGGGATCCAAGGAAGACTCATCGCAAAATACTATGAACAAAGGCGACCCAATGGGGGAAAGCCATTGAGCTGTGATAAATGGGGTGGCGACTAAAGACACCATTATGACACGATATCGTGGATTTTAGAGAGCTCGAGAAAGTAGATGCTCGATGGTGTTTTCATACTTAGTGAGTCTGAAAACAGGAAGAAGACTCCAGTGAGGTCTCTTTTTCGTATGTAGTCTCCTAAGCCTGAAAAAGGATAAAAGTGTACATAAGAAGGCTCTCCCAACCTTTGGGGAAGGAATACTTCTTTAACGTTGATAGTCCAATTAGGCTGGAAAAGGTTAAACCTATACTGACTGGACGGTCATTCAAATACTTTTACGAGCATGAACGAGACCAAGTTTGCTCGGAAATCTTTTTTCGATGAAAAAGCTAGAAAAGATCTTAAAGACAACCCATAATGAGATTTTTCGTAAAGTACGGTCCCAATGTCCGAGAAAGCATAAAATGATGCAAAGGGAAACGTTCCTGGCCTGACTGTGCCAAGATGGTCCTTTTTCTTATGATAGACTATATAGTCCGAAAAAGGAGATAAATGAGGCTACATAAACGCCCTTTCAAATACTTTAACGAGCATGAAAGGAATCAAGTGTGCTCAACAATCTTTTCATTCTTTTAGGAGTCATAAAAGAGCTAATCACAAACTCTGTAATGGTCAATCATGCAAGGGGAAGTGTTTGATATATGGAAAAAGGTTATGTTGTGAACATGGTTGAAAAGAAGAAATGCAGAACACTCATGGGGCCCCCGTGTAGGACAATGGATGGCGGTAAAATATGGCTAAATGTGTAGTATGGATGGAGCAGATGGCTCGTGAACATGCCAATACATACAAAGGGATATTCACATGATGGCATGAAAATTAGGGTGACTTCCAGGAAATGGCCTAGAAAATTGTAGTGAGAGCATGAGACGAGGGTCTTTTCAAAAGATAGAGGGAAAAAAACCAGACCCGACAGAGTGAACGACATTTCAAATGGACTCCAGATGACTCTGACTAGCAGCTTAGTGATGTTGCCCCTGGTGTAGTGGTAGATAGGGAAAAAACTAGAACGAATGGAGCGCTAAGGGTACGGATCTATCTCAACGTACAATTTGTGATTCGCATGGTGGTACGCAAATCGACATGACTCTGGGAAATGGCCTGAAGAATTGATAAGGAGGGAGGCCTTCTAGAAGATCATTTCTCAACCTGGGAGCTTTTTTACACAATGGTGGCAGCTTCCTATCCTTGTAGAGGATGATCCATACGTGGGAATGGAACACCTGGGAGATATGGAGGGGACTCAACCTCTAAGGCAGGTCTTGGGACCTGACGGTATGCTAGCATAGTGATAGCTAGATATTACATGTGACATACTGTGTGCATGTGCAAATGTGAGACTGCACCCTCTAGTGGGCTATCAATAGTGCAGGGGAAAGGATTATATCTACCTTCTCACGTGCAAATGATGCGACAAAGTTCTTGCGATGGAATCACTGTGATTAGAGGTGGAGAAAATACTGGAGGGGGTCACCGACTCATAGTAAAAACAATGTAAAAGAAAAAAATAAAAACTATGCCCCAAGTGCTACATGGTGAGTGACTCTGGCATAGGACCTTCGACAAAGGAAATTGGCCTTGCCTTGGAGACTCTGCAGTTAGCACAAAGTATGTGGGGGAGGAATCTGGCATTCAATGGGAAGAACTGACTCCATGCCATGGGCTAAGTGAAATGGGGTAAAATCAGTGGTGGTTTTAACGATCTCTCAGTCGTCCCGAAAGTGGTGTCAGGATAGATCAGGTGAATCTTCCATGATCAGGGATACGAAAGTAGTACTAGAACTAGAGATCATCATGTAGATGGTGTTGTTTGTGTTTGAGGAAGAAACCAGGGGGTGAATTTCCTCAAAGATGGTGGTTTCAGACTCACAAGAGTTTTTTCAAAGGTCGCGAAGGGCTGACTGATACTTGGACAAGTCTGGGAAATGGTGAGAATAGTGGCCATACAAGCCACAAATTGCGCATGCATGGTTTGTCCTCAATGAATTTTTCTTGACTGTTGGTAGAGCTGAGATGATGACTACTAGAGTGTCGTCGACTATATCCATAGCATCTATGTGTGTGCGCATGATAGGTATATTCGGGCAGTTTTGAGTTGCATGACCATGGACATTGCACAATGTTAAATTTTAATATGCTAAGATATATCATTAGTATTTCATTTTGATTTCATAACAAAAGCATATAAATAGGATCACTAAAAGATAGACAAGCACAACCCCACAAATATTTATTTTGGGAAAAACCCAGCAAAAGCTTCCTCAATATAGATGCCCCAAAAGATAAAAGATAAAACCAACAAGGAGATCAAAGCCTGATCCTCCTCCTTCTCCAGATACTTCTCTCTCTTCTCCATTAATGCGCTATACAAGTTACAGTGTGTGCTCCAAATGAGGAGCGCTATACCTCTATTTATATTCATCTGTTCACTTTAATTAATCCATCTGACATGTAGGCTTGAGTTAATCATGTAGGGTCGAGTTACACATGTAGGCTCAAGTAACCGCACTGGGGTGCTAATGACCCACCTTTACAATTAGAGGGGACTACCTCATGACTCTTATTAGTTTTTTCGATTAGAAGCATTGGGGTACAAAGTAATACAAGTGGTTCTCTAGGTAGGACCATCGGGGACCACAAAAAGATACATATAGACTATTCTTTGAAGTTACAATATTTCAACACTCCCCCTTAACGAGAAGGGTATTCTACAACAACATCAACAACAACAATAGTAGGAGAGAGATAGAGGACATCATCAACATCATTAGGGTAACACATCTATAAATCATTGGAAGCTTTTCAACATCATGTAGTCTTCATCTTCAGTCTTCGGTCTTTAGCAACATCAACACTTTAACCGCTTCGATCAGCAATAATCTTTGACCGCTTCGATCAGTAACATCTATGACCTTTCAATCAGCAATAACATCTTCAGCTCTTTGACCTTTCGATCAGCAACATCATCTTCAGCTCTTTGACCTTTCAATCAGCAACATCATCTTCAACACTTTGACCTTTCAATCAGCAACATCATCTTCAGCACTTTGACCTTTCGATCAGCAACATCATCATCATACTCTGATCTTTCGAACAGAAACATCATCATCATCATACTCTGATCTTTCGAACAGTAACATCATCATCATCATACTCTGATCTTTCGATCAGTACGCCATCATCATCATGCTCTAATATTTCGATCAGTAACATCATCATCATCAACAACCTACAATCCACAGTATGAAGACGAAAGTCTTCGGATCACTTTTGGACCTAAGTCCAGGGATGATACAATCCTACCACATTCTCGACAACCAAAGTCACTGTATTGATTACGGGATAATCAGTCCGTATCACTTTAGGACTAGGTCCAAGGATGATGCAATCCTACCACATTATCAACAACCGAAGTTACTGGATTGATTACGGGATAATCAGTCCCTATCACTTTAGGACGAGGTCCAAGGATGATGCAATCCTACCGCATTCTCAACAACCAAATTCACCGGATTGATTGCGGGATAATCAGTCCCTATCACTTTAGGACTAGGTCCAAGGATGATGCAATCCTACAACATTCTCAGGGACCGAAGCCTCTGGATACCTTTCTGAACCGAAGTTCAAGGATGATGCAATCCTGCCACATTCTTGCGGACCGAAGCCTTCGGATACCTTTCTGAACCAAAGTTCAAGGATGATGCAATCCTTCCACATTCTCAGGGATTGAAGCCTCCGGATACCTTTCTGAACTGAATTTCAAGGATGATGCAATATTGCCACATTCTCGGGGACCGAAGCCTCCAGATACCTTTCTGAACCGAATTTCAAGGATGATGCAATCCCACTACATTCTCGAGGACTGAAGTCACCGGATCTATTCTGGACAGATGTCCCAGGATGATACAATCCCTCTTCATTATCGAGGACCGAGGTCACCGTATCACTTCCGGATAGATGTCCTAGGATGATACAATCCCTCTGTTAAATTTGAGCATGTAGATCTGTAGACAAACACACAACTCACAAAGAAGATCTCACAATTTACTCAGCCATTGAAGAATGAAATAGTGCAAAAGGCTTGCAGCTGTGAATGCTTTCATTAATCAAAAAAGTAATCCAGATAATAATTACAATGATGTAAAATGGCTTTAATAGCCACAAGCAATTCGAATCCACATGAGGAAGTTCGAATTGATGACTCTACTTGACTGTAGGTAACCAAGACTTGTCTAAATCACAATTGGAGTTCTAAAACACAACTAACTGTTACATTTAGTATTAAATAATGGTTAACTGACTATGGTAGGTGAGAAAAGCACCCCACATGTGTGCAATTAATTAAACCATTATTTAACTGAATGTAACTAACTCCTAACTTTTCTTGACTAGTCATCAACTGAAGTTAAGGACCCAGTAGTTAACTATCCTTGTCTAAATCATAACCGGAGTTCTAAAACACAACCAACTGTTACATTTAGTATTAAATAATGGTTAACTGACTGTGGTAGGTGAGAAAAATGCCCCACATGTGTGCAATTAATTAAACCATTATTTAACTGAATGTAGAGAGCTAGAACTGAATGTAACTGACTCCTAACTTGGCTTGACTAGTCATCAACTGAAGTTAACTGACCTTGGTTGGTTTCGGCACTCCCAGTTGCTTCTTAAATTGTAGGGATTGATCTAGGAGACTCCTAAACTTATGCAATCAAGTGCAATAAGTGGCAGTGAGCCTCAATTAGTGTTCCCCAAACTTTGGTAACTGAAACATGTGCCCCAATTAGGTTAAGTTTAACCAATGCTGCTAATGACTATAAATAGACTGGATGGACTCCCGATTTAGACATGACTCCCGATTTAGACATATGACCAAATTTGGACAAGGGAGGATTAATAATCCTAACACCCCCCCTGAATGCTAACTTGGACAAACTGTGGGCCCTGGTAACTAAGACCATAGGTCACCCATTACATCAAGTAAAATAAAGTAAATGCTCAAAAATAAGGTGCTTGGGGAAAAACCACATGGGAAAAAAACCCCCCCTTCTAATTAAGCAGGTAGAATCAGGATCAATCTGGTTCTTCTGTGCACAGGTATCCTGGGGCCTGGCATGTGAACCTCTACATCATATGTCTGGAGGAATCTTCCTCTTTGGAAGAAGAATGATATGCTCAACTAAATCAGAAATATAGACAGTTGCCGGATGAAGACTGGACCCATGTAGAGCAACTGAAGTCAACTGAAAAGTGAGGAAAGGTTCTTGAGAATTCAGAGAATGTGAAGAACAATCAAGAAACTGATATGTTGCAGCCATGAACAGAAAACCATGAGTGGTAAGAACAGCCCCAAGTGTTAGGAGCAGGGGTCTAGGCAGATGCAAAAAATCTTCCTCTTTACTAGTTCTGTGAGAAGATGAGCATGTGATCAATGGTAGAGAAGCACTGGGACTGTTGAGAGCGAATGTTGGAGCTCCATAGTCTGATATAGCTTCTGAAATAGATAATGAATCACATAATAAAATATCAGCAACCTCATATGAGGAAACTAACACCAAATCCCCATCAGCAGTTTTGAAGAGAAAGTGCGGTACTTGATTTTTCACACCGGAATTGGTGAGAGCAGCTACAAGCATGACTGAATGATTTTGAATTTTAAAATATGAACCAAATAATATCAGATCAGAAATTAAATCAGATCTAAACAGGTTCAAAACAGATCCAAAACTGTGAAATGGAATCAAATCCCCAGCAGTAGTTTTGTAGGAGACTTGCGGTACTTGTTTCTTCACACCGTTGATGAGAACAGCTACAAGCGGTACTGAAAGTTTATGAATTTGATATATTAAACCAAGAAATATCAGATCAAATCTAAATAAGATCATATCAAATCCAATAAGGTTAATATCAAATTCAAATAAATGGTTAACCGAGACGGTGGATGCACGGCTTTCTTCTTCTTCAAAATTCTGAATTTTGGTGCATGCAATCCTGCAGGAATTTGCTGGAAAATATAGATCATGGGGAGCGAATGGATCACTCTGGTAATCTGATATTTCTTCCAAAATATCCAAGGTATCACATATTTTCACACCAGCAGCAACATTAGAGGGAGAAAAATCAAATTTCTCTTCACTTTCGGAAGCAATTACTAGTAAATGTTGCACAGAATTTAAAGGAAAATCACCGGTGAATGTTTGCATGGAAGTGCAGCAGAGTTTTTATTCAATATAAGAGATTTGAATGTCTTCTTCTATTTCAGCAATATGAGAATATGAGATATCAAATATCTCATGAACTTCCAGAGCATCAGGAGAAGGAGTCACTGCATGGAGACTGTCTTCAATTCGAATTGACTGTGTAGAAGCTTCTACTTCTTCTTCATCTTGAACAA
>LPNX010959790.1:159880-227516 GCA_001517045.1 Pseudotsuga menziesii
AGGAAAACGCCCCACATGTGTGCAATTAATTAAACCATTATTTAACTGATTGTAGAGAGCTAGAACTGAATGTAACTGACTCCTAACTTGGCTTGACTAGTCATCAACTGAAGTTAACTGACCTTGGTTGGTTTCGGCACTCCCAGTTGCTTCCTAAATTGTAGGGATTGATCTAGGAGACTCCTAAAATTATGCAATCAAGTGCAATAAGTGGAAGTGAGCCTCAATTAGTGTTCCCCACACTTTGGTAACTGAAACATGTGCCCCAATTAGGTTAAGTTTAACCAATGGTACTAATGACTATAAATATACTGGATGGACTCCCGATTTAGACATGACTCCCGATTTAGACATATGACCAAATTTGGACAAGGGAGGGTTAATAATCCTAACACCCTCTTCATTCTCAATGACCGAGGTCACCGAATCACTTTAGGGCAAGTGCCCAGGGATGATACAATCCCACTGCAACATCACTACTCCCCCTTTCGAGGAAGGTCTATTCAAACAACACCAAGCTTGTCTTGAAGGTGTTCAAACTTTACCCGAGACAAAGGCTTTTTCAGTACATCATCATCTACATCTTTAGTATGTGAATACTGAACTATCACCATTTGTATCTCTAGTATGTGAATACTGAAAGCATCATCATCTAGATCTTCAATATAGAAATACTAAAAGCATCATCATCTCTATATTCAGTATAGAAATATGGAATCACCATCATTTGCATCTACAGTATGTAAATACTGAAACATCATCTATATCATCATCTGCATCATATCTCATATGTAGAAATACTGGATTTCTATGTGTTACAACAGAACACAGGGTTCTATGTCATCACAACTCTGGTTATCACATAGAATCATTGTAGTATCCATCTTCAGGTCAAAGAGACCTGATATCAGCTTTCGAATCCATATGGCTTCACAACTTAGTAGAGCAATCTGCTATGTATTATGTTTCATCTGTGCTAAGAGAAACACTTGATTGTTTCCTGCTAAACCATGAACTCATAGCAGACGCCAAACAAAAGCATCTACCTGATGTGCTTTTCCTGTCTGAGATAATTCCAACCCAATCTGCATCTGTGTAGCCATACAATCTATACTAATGGCTACCATCATAGTATAGACCAAAGTCTATAGTCCCTTTCATATATCTCATCACATTTTTTGCAGCTACTAGGTGAACCCATCTTGGTTGAACAAGATATTGACTTAAGGTGTTCATAGCAAAATAAATGTATGGTCTATTATTTGTTAAGTACATCAATGACCCAATGATCTATCTGTAGTGAGTCACATCCACTAAATCTGATGATTCATCAGCTAACAGCTTCATGTTGGAGTCCATGGGTGTGGCCATGGATTTACATTCCAACATATTGAATCTCTTAAAATCTCTACCGCATACTTTCCCTGGTTGAGAAATATTCCTTCTGAACTTTACCATACTTCTAGGCCTAGGAAATAATGCATTAACCCAAGGTCTTTCATCTCAAATTCTTCTGCTAGTTTCTTCTTTCTTTCTATAATCTGTTTCTCATTCCTTGTCAAGAATAAGTCATCCACATACAATAACAAGATGACAGGTTCATCTTCTACAACCTTGAGGTAAAGGTAGGATCAGCTTTTACTCTTGGTAAATCCCATGTTCAACAGGAAACTATCTATTCTTACATACCAAGCTCTGGGAGCTTGCTTCAGGCCATAGAGGGCCTCCTTCATCTTGCATATGTGAGTCCATCCGTCTTCAACTTCAAATCCTTCTGACTATTCGATGAAAAACTCTTCCTCGGTCATACCATTAAGGAAGACTTGTCTTTACTTTATCATGTACCTTGCTTCCTGCCACATTCTTGCAGACCGAATCCTTCGGATACCTTTTTGAACCAAAGTTCAAGGATGATGCAATCCTGCCACATTCTCAGGGACCGAAGCCTCCGGATACCTTTCTGAACCGAAGTTCAAGGATGATGCAATCCTGCCACATTCTCAGGGACCGAAGCCTCCGGATACCTTTCTGAACCGAAGTTCAAGGATGATGCAATCTTGCCACATTCTCGGGGACCGAATCCTCCAAATACCTTTCTGAACCGAATTTCAAGGATGATGCAATCCCACTACATTCTCGAGGACCGAAGTCATCGGATATATTCTGGATAGATGTCCCATGATGATACAATCCCTCTTCATTCTCCAGGACCAAGGTAACCGTATCACTTTTGGATAGATGTCCTAGGATGATACAATCCCTCTTCATTCTTAATGACCGAGGTCACCGAATCACTTTAGGGCAAGTTCCCAGGGATGATACAAGCCCACTGCAACATCACTACTCCCCCTTTCGAGGAAGGTCTATTCAAACAACACCAAGCTTGTCTTGAAGGTGTTCAAACTTTACTCGAGACAAAGGCTTCGTCAGTACATCATCATCTACATATTTAGTATGTGAATACTAAACTATCACCATTTGTATCTCCAGTATGTGAATACTAAAAGCATCATCATCTAGATCTTCAATATAGAAATACTAAAAGCATCATCATCTCTATATTCAGTATAGAAATATGGAATCACCATCATTTGCATCTACAGTATGTAAATACTGAAACATCATCTATATCATCATCTGCATCTAATCTCATATGTAGAAATACCGGATTTCTATGTGTTACAACGGAACACGGGGTTCTATGTCATCACAACTCTGGTTATCACATAGAATCATTGTAGTATCCCTCTTCAGGTCAAAGAGACCTAATATCAGCTTTCGAATCCATATGGCTTCACAACTTAGCAGAGAAATCTGCTATGTATTCTGTTTCATCTATGCTAAGAGAAACACTGGATTGTTTCCTGCTAAACCATGAACTCATAGCAGACCCCAAACAAAAGCATCTACCTGATGTGCTTTTCCTGTCTGAGATAATTCCAGCCCAATCCGCATCTGTGTATCCATACAATCTATACTCATGGCTACCATCATAGTATAGACCAAAGTCTATAGTCCCTTTCATATATCTCATCACATTTTTTGCAGCTACTAGGTGAACCCATCTTGGTTGAACAAGATATTGACTTAAGGTGTTCATAGAAAAATAAATGTATGGTCTGGTATTTTTTAAGTACATCAATGGCCCAATGATCTATCTGTAGTGAGTCACATCCACTAAATCTGATGAGTCATCATCTAACAGCTTCATGTTGGAGTCCATGGGTGTGGCCATGGCTTTGCATTACAACATATTGAATCTCTTAAAATCTCTACCACATACTTTCCCAGGTTGAGAAATATTCCTTCTGAAATTTTCCATACTTCTAGGCCTAGGAAATAATGCATTAACCCAAGGTCTTTCATCTCAAATTCTTCTTCTAGTTTCTTCTTTCTTTCTATAATCTGTTTCTCCTTCCCTGTCAAGAATAAGTCATCCACATACAATAACAAGATGACAGGTTCATCTTCTACAACCTTGAGGTAAAGGTTAGGATCAGCTTTTACTCTTGGTAAATCCCATGTTCGACAGGAAACTATCTATTCTTACATACCAAGCTCTGGGAGCTTGCTTCAGGCCATAGAGGGCCTTCTTCATCTTGCATATGTGAGTCCATCTATCTTCAACTTCAAATTCTTCTGACTATTCGATGAAAAACTCTTCCTCGGTCATACCATTAAGGAATACTTGTCTTTACTTTATCATGTACCTTGCTTCCTGGAGTAAGTGTCTCTTCAGAATTAATTCCCTCTTTCTTATAGAAACCTCTAGCCACAAGTGTTTCCTTACTTCTATCAGCAACATATTTTATCTTGCAAATCCATTTGTAATATACCACATTCTTGTTTTCTGGTTTGAGTACTATATCCCAAACATCATTCTAGTATTCTTTCATCATAACATCTTCCATGAGTTTGTGTTTCCAAGTCATCAACATATCCTAGTCTTCTACATTCAACCTTGAAGGTTGGAACCCACCTTACTCTTGGTAAAGTCTTGATCCATCATGAAGCTATCCATCATGTCGTACCATGTCGAACTCAGATATAATCTTCTGTAGTCACTCCCCCTAAAGTGGAGTATTATCTTCCTTCCTCATTCTGTACAGGTGGTTCTATGCTTGATATATACTGGTCAATAGAGTATGTCATGTCATAGTCTATTCTTTCTGAGTAAAATCACAAACCTTGCTTTGTACACTTTTTCTTGTAGATCCATATGGAAGATACTATGTACTTCCCTTTATGTCTTGAAATCATATCGTATACATCATTCCCCATGATCAACTGTTATTCTTTGATCATAGCTTCTTTCATAGCATTCTTTTCTTCATCTTGAGTTATCTCTCATACCCATGGTGGTCTTCATCCTTTGAGGTGGATCTGCCGCTCTTTGAAGCTCTTTCTTCTGTCATGGTGTCTCTGACCCTGGGAGCTTCAGATTCATGTTTATTGAATTGTAATCACTTGTTCTTCGAAACAAGTCTCATCCTTATTTTATTGTAGGAGGTTGTACAGGACCTTTCCTACAATTCAAATGCACTAGTTGCATGGTTATAACTATTTTATAAAACATATGCATAATGACAAATTCTTATGCATCATGCAACTATTTAGCCAATACAACATTCATCCATATCTCATAGAAACTTTCTAGATTCCTTCCATCTCTACCATGACATCATTGAGATTGTGCACTAATCCAATATGTCAACAAAGAGGTTTGATAAGTAGCAATGGAGAGTTGTATAGCACCATGAGCTACTTACCCATCACATGCATATTAGTAGTATACATTCATTAATGCAAACAATCTATCATGCATAACACATAAACTGAATATAATCAAACGTATAACAAAACAATATCATGAAATGACAATTGAATACTTATCTTTTATTTGTTTTGTGGGTAGACTCCATCTTGATCATTCTAGTTTATCATCTTCTTCATTCATGAAATCATCATTTCTTATCCAAATGATAAGATGAATAAGAGGGTCGTCAAGAATTGAGTTCTTCATATTCCTCATCACTTGAGGGATCTTGTTTGAATGGTAAGAGCTTGATCTTCAATTGCTCCCATCTTCTTCTTCTCCTCTTATGAGTCAAGATGAAAGTAATCACTTTCTTCTGGCATACATTCTTCACATGAATGGATCCCACGATCCTAGGAGGCCATTCAAGGTGGCTATCACCACTTTTGCATTATCCACTTCAGCGATAATTTTAGGGGCGAATTTTATCCCGCGAATTTTATCCCAAGTGGACTATTTTTCCATGTTTTTCTCCCAAAAAAGATTCGCCATTTTGCATTTTTTGAAGCCCTGTTTCGCCCAATTTTGATGAGGTAAAAAATTTTCACCCTAAAAATCGCCAAATTATTACATAAACGATATAAAATCCTTGGAAATTAAAATATTTTTTGAAAAATATTGCCAATCATTTTATAGTTGGCATTTTAAGAATTGGTAATATTTGCCAACATTTATACACTTTTAAATAAGTATGGTTCCTTAAAATCATCCCTACTCCACTTCTTCTTTTACCTCTTCAAATTGTTTCTTAGGGTCATCTTCCGATGTATGTTCTTTCCTTCAAATAGCTTAGTCAAGGAATCAAACATCTCTTTCGGTGTCTTTAGGGAAGACACTTGTGGTACAATTTGATTTGTGACTGAATCAACAATGATCTTCTTGGGCTTGACCAAGTTCTTCTGGTGTAAGGCTTTGAGCCTCATCTCCCTCTAGAACTGAAACCTCTCTACTCATGTAGGTGTCCAATTCATTTTCTTCAGAGAGATCAAATACTTCCATGCTTGGAAGCTGTCAACTTCACCAAGCTTATCATCAAGCTGATGTGATAGATCACTTTGACATGAGAACCTCAAATGCAAATAGCAAAAGATTAGATCTTACAAATTTGAGGTGTCCATCCTGCTTCCGGAGATGGTTGATCTAGGGTTTGTCAGAGAAACCCTAATTTTCAAAACCTGAAATATTTCAGATCTGATTGGATAGAAATATATATCTCTTCAAATGGATCTGTCCAATGTACTCCTTTTCTGAAAACAGTGGAGGGAAGCTTCCGGAACAAGAAGCCCTAGTTTTCCAATTTCTTCTGCAGAAATTCCTATCACTATTTCTATGATATATCCGAACTTACTACTCCTATGTATCTGAAATTTCACACTGAGGTAACCCCACATGTCCCTGATCCAAAACCACAGGTTTGATCAGAATTGGTTTCACAAATTGGGATTTATGATCCTTTTCCCAAGATGAATTGTTAGAGGACTGTTCAAAACAGCGAAGTTGTATGGCCTGCCACATGTCACTGGTTCATCTTCTATTTCTAAACTTCAGACCAAAAAAATTATAGTCCGTGTTGTTTCTAGAAAATATTTAGGAATTCCATTTGGACCTCTGTATCCCAAGCTATAGCAATTCTCCCCAGGTGTCCTATTTAGGGATGAATTCTGGAGGAGGCTGGAACCCTAATTTGGAGGGATCATATCTCCTAGAATATAGAGAATATGAGGTTGAAGTTTGGACACAATGTATATCAGGATTTTATATTCATCTACTACAATGTTTAGCTCCTGATCCTTCTCCAATATCAAAATATAGTGAAAGTACCAAAACTTAGCAGTTTTAGTATTTAGGGTTTTTCTAGCTCCGGGTCAACTAGGGTTTGACTTTCCCAGAGTTTCACCCAACCAAAAATATTGATCCAGGTCTCTAAACTTCTATTTTGATGAGGAGAGAAATCCTATGCCAGGCTCACTCAAAAATTCTTCTTTTGCAAGAATCCCTAATTTCTCGCACCGAAAACTGAAAATGCTCGGAATTGAATTCTGCTTCGACAGAAAGATGCGCCCTTCAAAGGAGAGTCAGCCTAGCCTTCTTTTGCTGATAGATTGTGGAGAGAGAATAAAAAATTAATAATCCCTAACTTTTCTAGCTGCATAATGTCTTCTTTCAGGGTGGCTCTGATACCATGTTAAATTTTCATATGCTAAGCTAGATCATTAGTATTTCATTTCGATTTCATAACAAAATCATATAAACAGGATCACTAAAAGATAGACAAGCACAACCCCACAAAGATTTATCCTAGGAAAATCCTAAAGGGAAAAACCCAGCAAAATCTTCCTCAATATAGATGCCCCAAAGGATAAAAGATAAAACCAACCAGGAGATCAAAGCCTAATCCTCCTTCTCCAGATACTTCTCTCTCTTCTCCACTAATGCGCTATACAAGTGAGAGTGTGTGCTCCAAATGAGGAGTGCTACACCTCTATTTATATTTATCCATTCACTTTAATTAACCCATCCGACATGTAGGCTTGAGTTAATCATGTAGGGTCGAGTTACACATGTAGGCTCAAGTAACTGCATTGGGGTGCTAATGACCCACCTTTACAATTAGAGGGGACTACCTCATGACTCTTATTAGTTCTTTCGATTAGAAGCATCTGGGTACAAAGTAATACAAGTGGTTCTCCCAGTAGGACCATCGGGGACCACAAAAAGATACATATCGAATATTCTTTGAAGTTACAATATTTCAACACACAAAGTGCAAGGAGGAGTCGAATGAGGCTCGGATGTTGCTTTGGTGGCCTTGCCCCCAGTCTTCTTTGGGAGAGGAGGGGTAGGTTTGGAGATGGAAGACATGTTCAATGGGGCTGTAGGAGGGTGTGACTGCATCTCGATTGGTTGGACTGGAGTCAACACAACCTGAGGCATCAGAGGTGGGCTAGGTGGTTCAAGGTACCACAAAGGAATTCCCAATGGAAAATTAGGTAAATTTAGAGTAGCCATGATAGGATTACTCACGATGCTAGATGGTGGGAATAGGAAGGGAATCATGTGGTTCAGGAATGAACCCCAATAATTCCTAGGTGACAGTGGTTGGGTTGCGACTGAGTTTTTGCTGTGGTGGGGATGCTACTGGATGAGATAGTACACAACTATGTTGTGTCAGTTGCCATGGGAGGAGGTGGCAGAGATGGGAAGGTGTATGCCATAGGTTCTTTGTCACATACCCATACCCCATTATCATGCGAAATTACAAACTTCATCAAGAACTTCCATTGTTCATCGAAACACAGGGCATGGTCACGAACTGCTTCTCGACATTTCCAACACTATCATGCCCCCTCCCGTCTTCCGTTGATCAACTTGACGATATGTAGGGAAATATCTCAGAGGAGATCGGATGACAGAGAGAAAACACAACGAAAATGAACGATCCAAAATGGTCCTGCAGACTAGAACCAAATCAACAGTTCAGAATCCACCCACAAAAATCAATGGTGTGGATACCCTGATTTGTGGGGTCAAAAGTTATGAAAATGGCAATCTCACTTCTCGCAACCCGCATCCTACATTTCGCATCGGGAACAGATCAATGGAAAACAATAATCCCACGAAGATCGACGGTGCGGAAACCTGAACTTGCGGGGTTGGGAATTGTGGAAATCATGAAACCACGATCCCACATCCCACATCTTGCATCCCGCATCCCACAAGTTACGGAAGGGAAGTTGTGGAAGGGAAAATTGTGGAAACCACGATATGCAAACCGTCATTCTGCATCCCACATCGCGCATCCTGCAGACTGCGTGAATGGAGATTTTTATCAGGAAACCCAACTTTGTCACTGAAGTCTTGGATCGATCTAATCATTCAAGCCATTACCGATCTGACCAATCAAACCTACAACTTAGTTCGAAATGCATTGATGGAAAACATACATAGATGCCTATAATTGCAGTTATTCAAAGGAACAATGCATCAATTCAACATAGCAACATGTTCATCACATTCCATCAAGCAATTTACAATACAAGAATACAACTGCAGAGAATAACATAGATAAGAACACTTATCTCGAATAGAACTTGTCCCACAACCGGCTATGTCACTACATTGTTCCACCCAACCATAGGTCATTGCGCTCATCAATCTCTAAGCGACACTGCCACCCCCGAGCCGGGCATGATTTCCTCATGGAATAAGGGAACACTAGCAGACTCATGCATATCCAAGGTGCAATAACACTCATCCAAGCCAACACAGTTGGGTTTATCAAGTTGCAGGGTAAAACATTCCAATGGATGGGCTTCACAGGCCACTCAGCCAAGCCATCTCACAGTTGGGTATCAAAGACTGAACACATTCAAGCCAACATTCACCTTTAAGGACCAGTCAAGCCAACAGATGGGTTTATCAGAGTATACATAGTCAAGACATCTCACTGTTGGATTTATTAGGATAACTATCCAAGCAAATATTCACAGTTTGGTTTATCAAACTATCCAGCCAAAGGTTACTCACCATCTCAAATACAACAAGACACAACCAAGCCAACATATGGGTTTATCAGGCTACCAGCCAAGCCATCTTTCTAGTTGGGTTTATCATGCTTTTAAGGAAATGGGCAGGAAGAACTACTAAGCTAGTGAGCTCATCTACAGATCTAAGAACACCTTCATTAGACCTGTCTGGCCTAGCTTCCCCACTGCCTACACATCCAACATAAGGAAGTTTCCCCTTCTCTTCTCCACGGTCCCTTGGGCTACACCTTCCCTTCTAGTGCTCTTTAGGATGTGCATAGGAGGTTTAACAGCCACTCTTATCTTATCATGAGGTTCCACACTAGGTTTATCAAGCATGTTCTACATCTCTCCCAGTCCTAAGTCTTGTACATAGCTCAGACCCGAACCAGGGTGCACAACACAACAACCACAGGGAGACTCCACAACACCGGCTTTACTCCAGAACATGAGTAACAGGGTCTCATACACTCTGTACTTTATGACAATGCCACAACACAACAATCACAGTCTTTCCAAGGGAAAAACACTCATGAAACGTGAAGGATACACACAGGTAGAGCTCCGTTGCTACCACAATGTCACTGAACACTCGCAGAATGTGAAGGATACACACAAGTGGAGATCTGCTGCTACCACAATGTCACTCTCCTGGGAAGCAAAGATGTTGGTGAATCCTCTCTTGAATCAGAACATCCACAACTCTCAAAACGTGAGAGTAGCATCCAAAACTTGAACACGTGGGTTCCCCAACTGGCATACAATTTTGGTGTTTTCTTGTTCATGCAAGCAAAACATGACATTCAAAAACTCGGTGCTTTGCCCAATTCGAAATTTCCCATACTCTTACCCTTCCAAGCAATAAATACCTCAACCACCTTCTAGCAGAATAAATGGTTGGGAAGAGAAGACAAGAAAGAGGGTAGTTGATAGTTTTGATGGGTTCTCCCCATGAAACATGGATTTTCCCCAAATTGGCTCAAGGTTAACATTACCACCCCGTTATCCTTAGGAAAATCATGCCCCCATCTCATTATTCATTGCATTGACATAGCTGGCTATGGGTTTTTCATTAACTTGCATATTTACATGATGTTCATAAACATGCTTGACTTAGCACAGAAACCATAGGCATCAACCATGATCTCCTATATACCAAACATTAATCAATGATAGGGCCTTGGCCTTTAGCTCCTTGTCGTGAATTGATATAATATTTACATCATATACATTAATGCAACGGGGTCAAAACCAGGGTGTTACACGCTTTGAAAAACAATCCCGGGCCCACAGCAGATAAGGAAGGGATGGATATGCTATCGATGTTAGTATCAATGGTCGGGATGATGTGTTCTAGTGTGGACGGTCCTTGTGGATCGTAGTAAGTTAATTGGTCAACCATAACGATCTTTCCATCATGAGGGAACATAAGGATTCAAACTACGGTGGATGCCACGACTCTCATGGAATACATGTAGCTACGTCCCAGAAGGAGGTTATAATCAAGTTGGGAATTAACAACCTCGATGTCAATTAGAATCATTTTACCGACAATTCAAATAGGAACATCCAGAAGAATTCCCTAGGCCTTTATAGAGCGACCATCATAGGCGCGGAGGGCAGTAGTCGATGGTTGGAGGGTAGGGGACCCGAGTTTTTGCCAGACAAAAGTTGACACAACAGAGGTGGATTCCCCTTCATCAATGATACATCGATGCACTATTAGATTCTCAATTGAGACCAGAATTTGAAAGGTGATGGTGGATGGCATTCTGGTTTCTCCTTCATCCAGATCAAACATGATCAACTTGGAATAAGTGGGATCCACGACACCTAGTGCGGATAACAACAATTTTCGCTGCGTCGGGAAAGTTTTGAGTACTTCTAGAGCAAACATGGTTGTAGGTGATTTGGCCAAGTCGTCAATGATGCTATAATTTAGGGCAGCTCAAGCAGTTGCATTGTTGGCGATACGTTATATAGGGAACCGTGGAACTCTGGCTACCCCATAAGTGGGGGGTGTAGGTAAGTGGAGGGGCATGCAGGAAGTATTAGAAGTATATCTCACTGATGAGTCAGTGGTTTCTATGGTGGATACCTACTAGTTGCACCTATTCTGGAG
This sequence comes from Pseudotsuga menziesii, assembly GCA_001517045.1. NCBI lineage: Eukaryota > Viridiplantae > Streptophyta > Pinopsida > Pinales > Pinaceae > Pseudotsuga > Pseudotsuga menziesii. The sequence continues at coordinate 171,345 of LPNX010959790.1, forward strand.
GTTCACTTCTTCGGTTGACAGTGTCATCAGGTGATGGACACCCATCTCTGCGAGAGTAGGTGGGGCCAAGGGTGTAGTTGCAACCAGTCCTTAGAGTGGTAATGGGTTTTGGAGCACCATAAGTGGAGGACCTAGTGTTGTTGGGTTAGGATGAGCCTGGGCCATGGCATGGGCATCTTGTTGAGCTTCATTATGGAGAATTTTTTTACGTGATCCATATGAGGGCATAGATGCATATAGTGACCGTAGGTGTTACATAGGGCACACAGATGATTGATCTGCAACTGTGGGTTCTTTCTTGGTCGGTCAGGATGTTGGGGTTTTTGTGCCAATGGATTGGCACCATTATTGTTGGGGGGCTTAGGTTGTTGGTCGTCTCCTTGCGGCTGATTATTACCTCGATTTTTCTTACCCTTCCCTTGTTGGTTGTTAGGGGCGGGTTGGTTGGGAAGGTTCTGCTACGTGAAAACATGTCATGTGGAAACCGGAGGGGACACAACTAGAGCCAAATTGTGCTGTGCTGGTGGTGCATAATATACTGGAGGAGTTGGGGGAGCTACAAATATGGACATTGGGCCCGAATATGACTATGTCGGCCAAGTCAGCTCATGGGCATGCTGACTTGGCATGGGATGTGCATAGGAGGAGGTGGATCCCAACTAAGCCATCATTCGTGAGTAATCGGGGATCTGGTTTGATTACATAACACTATGGGTGTTTCCTGGGTGAGGTAGCATCATAGGGGGTTCTTCATAGTACTGAGTATGCTCTGTGATAGAGCCGATGACACCATAAGTAGCGTGGGATTTCCATGGCGTATCGTGGCAAGAGGTTCCAGCACAAGGAGAATCTGCTACGATGGTATATAAATAACTAGACTGGGCATAGATTAGGTTGAACAGTTGAGCCTTTAATATGGTATCCTCCTCAGATTGGGGTCACTTAGAGGAGACGTCCTTGGCTATCGATGGGAGTAAGGTCTTTAGAAACCAGTCAAGGAAGATCCTGTCATCTAGTTGGATCTTGCATAGGCTATGTCACCATTTCCACTCATGGATGTGGTCGGTGATGTGGGTAGTTGTATTTTGATGGAAAGCTAGAAGGATCTCCACTCCCTCATTATATCAGATGAGTAGTTGAAAGTACTGGAGGAACATGGAGGCCAGTGAAAATAAATCTAGGTAGGAGGCATGTGGAAGTTTGATGTACCATTTTGTAGCAACACCTGTAAGTGTGCGTTGTAATAGCCTCAGTCTGACGGAGTCATCCACAATGTTGTTTGAGGAGCACCATAAATGAAAGGACATGATATGGTTTTTGGGGTCCTCCCCCACCTTTCCTTCAAACTTTGGGATTTATGAAGGATGTTTGGTCGACATGGGATTCCAATGAGGCTGATGACTAATGGGGTCATTCATTAACCTAGCCAAATATGGAAAGTGAAGATGAGCCATAAATGGTAGGTTATAATCGAGGTTGGATTGGGACGGACCGAAAATGGCACCAAAGTTTGCAGGGGTATTATGTCCCTGCATGCAGGGGGTATATGAGGTTGACTTCCAAACGTCGGGATAGTAGGAATGGTCATGGAAAGGCCACTACCCCCAGGTATATAAGGTGGTACAGTAGGAATTGTGGTAGTCATTAGAGGAATTTTGGGGTCTAAAATGGGCCTCCTAAGGAAAATAATAAAATAATAGTTAAAATAATAAACTAATATTGATTAATTTTGGAGGAAGAAATAAAAAAACTACTTTTTGTGTTCGTATTTTCGACATATCTCCTTGTGTTTTTACTCAAATTTCGATTGGGAGAGCTAGTTGGATGTGGAATTTGATTCCGCATCCAACGAGTACCCACACTGCATACTTTTGACAGACCCCGCTACCCCAAAAACAATAAATACCTGAAAAAATGTGATGATGACATCATCATCATGTTTTTTCAGGTATTTATTGTTTTTGGGGTAGCGGGGTCCGTCAAAAGTATACATTGTGGGTACTCATTGGATGCGGAATCAAATTCCACATCCAACGAGCTCTCCCAATCGAAATTTGAGTAAAAATACAATGAGATATGTCGAAAATACGAACAAAAAAAGTAGTTTTTTTTAATGACAAATATGTCAATTCAACCATTATGGTTGACTTATTTTATTGAAATTCTATTGGTTCTTGAATTCCAACTCACAAAAACTTATTTTGGCACGTTTTCTTATAAGGCCCATTTTAGACCCCAAATTTCCTCTAATGTGGTGTGGGGCCGCTACTAATGGGTAGCGTACCTACAGAAACATGCGCAGTAATGGTGGTACCAGTGGAAGGGATGCCCATGATAATGGTTGGCAAGGACATAGGTCTACTACCACTTCCCCCTCCGAAGAAGGGATCGGGATTAGTGCCATCCATAGGGATAGATGGTGCAGTGAAGAGATTCAATTCAGAGTGATAGGATTCTAAATGGAAATCAGAGACTATGTGTCCTTTTGAAGGTGAGGAGGGTTATTGAAGAGGGTTCTGATGGTGATAGTATAAAGAACCAAACTGAGGGGAGTTCCTCCTAAGTCGTTGGGAATACCGTGGTGAAGCAATGATGGTTTTGGTAGTAACAGGTAATGAATTTGGACCGCAGTTTAAATTGGCTTCCTATTGACTCAAAAGGAGTCACTCAACCACCAAGACTGTCAGAAGACATCGCTTTGGTATTCCTCACAGGTGGGTATCTAGTCAATCTAGTGGGGGTTGTTTCCCATTTCGCTTGGTAGGTCCTCTTAATGGCCAACTACTTTGGGGTTCTTGTGGTAATTTTCACAATGAGTTTTAGGGAAAATCCCAATTACTTCCCATAGTTGTTGCGGATGAGACTTATGTCTCAAACTGAATGTTATTAAGTAAATTTGGTTACTTTTAAGGTTTCGCTCGAGGTCATGAACCGAGTTTGTTTGATTATTGGTTTGATTTTGTGTGCACTTGTGTATGAAACTTTTAATTTTTCTTTCAAATATGAAATAGATAAATAAAAATGGATTTCCTGTAAGAAACAAGCAAAGGGCTGTACCAAAGCAGGTATGAAAGGTAAAAGAAGATCAAAACAAAGTGCAAGATAGACAAGGGTCTGAAAATAGGTGACTGGCTGTTATGTTTGTAAACCAGTAGTGTGACTACCCCAACTTTGTATCCTTCAAATTAAAGAGGGATTGTTGGGATCTCAATAAAGTGGAAAAAATTCCACCCGTAGATCCACAGGTCAAACCCCAAGTGCCCGGTGCTCAACAAGGAGGACGGTAATGCTGTGAAACCCCCAAGGGTATACCACTCCCCGTAGCCTCCAAATTGACTTGTTTTTAGTTGAATATAACAATAGTAAAGTGGATTCCTATTACTAAACTTACTCAACCCCACTTTGTATCTCAGAAGACCCCGGAGGGCGATGACCGAGTAGATAACGAGGGGCCAAATAAGTGCGTTAATTTCCAACTTTTAAAATAAAATACATAATGTAAATTACAGAAATCAACTCAGAAATAGACAGGTCGCATTTAACAGGCCAGTAACTGCAACTAGGTCACTCAAACTGGAAAAAAAGAGGTGATTGGGCTCAGAAATAGACAGGTCACACTTAACCAGTGGATAGTCGCCACTGGGTCGCTCAAATAGGCCAAACAGAGGAGAATTGATCGCTCAAATAGCAAAAATAGGTGTGACTTTTCCCTGGGAGGTAATTCACGCTTTATGGGGCTAAGGTCGTGACCTGGGTCGCGCCTAACAGGAAAAATAGCGTGACTGGGTCATGGGTCTTGGCCCAAAAAGTGCGACTTGGGTCAAAACTGGGAAAAATAAAAAAGGAAAGTCGATAGGGGTCGAGGGGGGCATGCACTGATGCCATACAGGTTTACATCGGGCGCACGAGGGTCCGATCAATTATGGTTGTGAGTAAAAACAAAATAAACACCTACAAAACAACGGATCTAAGAGGATCAACCCAGTATGGTTGCCAAAAATGTAGTGGGGTTTTCACCCTTGCTATGTGCAAAAGCACCTCCCTTCTATCAATGAGAAAATAGGCTAGAGTTTGTGGAATAAAGATACAACAAACAATGGTATTAGTAAAAAAAATCAATAAGAAAATTCAACTAAACTAAATAAAAGGAAAAAACATTAAAATTATACCCTCTTTTTTTGAAAATGGGCCACCATGCTTGATCTTGGAAATGGACCACCTCTCCACAAACTGGTTGGTACGGAGGATGCCTCAACGTATTGGATGGGAGATGGTGGGGCTATGGAATGATTGGAAAAAATGGTGTGAATACTTTGAGAATAATGGTTTCTCGCCGTACTCACTAAATACAATAATGAAAAGGGGATAAGAATCTTGTTGATGGACACCTTCACGCTATTTTTATAATACATTTTTAGGTTTTTTGTCTTCTTCTCTCTTATAGGGTTTTGGAACCCTAGTTAGGGTTTTAATCCCTATTTAGGGTTTAAGCCCTTTTTTGGGTTTTTAAGCCCCTTTTTGTGTTTTAGCCCTTTTTTGGGTTTTTAGCCCTTTTGTGAGCTTTTTTGGCCTTTTTGTGGGTTTTTTGGCCTTTTTTTAGAGATAATGAAGCTAAACCATAGTTGTGGAGGTCAAAGGTAAGGGAAAATTGTAGGAAAATGATGTATGTATGTGGTTTATACCATGTAGAGCTAGGTGAGCAGTGGTTTGCACTCAACACATGGTAGATACATAAGAAATGTGTGTTGTTGGAGATTTGTTGATCCATGAACTATTTTGTTGATCTTGCGCTAAAGTAATATGACAAGGATAAAGTTGATCAGAATTGATGTGTTCTTTTCCATTTTCATGTTTACTTCTTTTCTGTAATTCTATGTTGAATGTTGAGTAAATCTGCGACATGGATCTATGATGCGATGTCTCCCTGTTTTGAATGATGTTATTATATTGGATCTATTTTGCGCATCGATATGTTTATTGTTGTTTTGATTGACTGACGTGATCTGCTAGAGGATAATGATGAATACTGATGAATAATTCTATTATCAAATGAGTGGGTGGTAAGATCTGTTAATTGTTGTGATAAGTTGTTAAGTCAATGGACATAGACCTCTCCTATTCTGCGGAAACTTGATTCCATCAGCCCTCCCTCAAACATCTCGGATGAGACCTCATCCACTTTACGAGTGTTGTTGGACAGGGTAATACTTGTCGGAGCTAGTGCTCAGGGAGATCGAGGTGAGTTGGGTGTCGACAGAGTGGAAACCCCTGTCGACTGGTTTTGTTAGCTGGGACTTTGTCAAAAAATGTGGGTCAAGATCAATCATTTGTTGCATGCCTATAGAAAGAGGTAGCTCTTTAGGCATATCCTTAAAAAAATGTTGTATTTTTGAATTAGTTTGGTAACAACCAAAGGATAGTTCTCAACAAGATGATTTTCTATTCAATAAAATGGATCCATAGGCCTCAACATGCTAGAGAAAGATAAGGGAACTTTGGGGAGATGTTATGTCCTAAATAAACGGTGTGACAACAGTGAGCCCTTTCGTTTTTCAATTTTATCACACTATCAGCTATGTTGGGCAGTCCTATGGGCATAAACAACCCTAGAATCAAGTTTGAGCAAATTAAGTTGATGCCCTAGTAGTAGCATGTCTCTCAGTCTAATATACTCTTATGCATATCATAGTTTTAAACTCATTCTAGAACGCTAATATGGGCCCCTTTTGGAATTCTTGAGAGCCTTCTCATTGTTGGCCACTCTTCCCCTCTACATCTCTAAATTGGACACTCCACCTAGGGTTTCAAACCATTCTAGTGTGTCTTTGGCCTATCGTATCTTTGTTAGTGGTCTTTGACTTGTCGTGGTTTTTTATTATAGTGTACTGGTAAACAATTGGCTTGCGATTGGCAGTGTTCTCACTATAAAACCTAATGGAACTCTTAACAATAAGAAAGTGATATAATTTGAGATAAGGAAAGCCCTAGTATTCAATATAGTAGATGTAGGTTTTGTATTTTTGAAATCTTTGGATTCTATATTTTTTAAGTTAGAAATTGAATTTTAAGCAACTATGATCAAGATCAAACTATTGAGATCAAATTCAATAGTTTTCAATATTGATCAATGTAAAGAAACCCATGTAGTTGGGTTACTTTAATCTCAACAGTTTCTATTCAAGAAATAAATATCCATATCGTGCTTAATCATCCCCAAGATCCAATTAAGATGCTCATTATCAAAGGGTTTCCCAGGATTTCTTCAATGGTTATTTTTTATGTGATAAGTGGCAACATAATATCTCTTGGCGAGATGGAAATTTTCAATTTATGGATGACATGTTTGACTGAGATGGCCTAATTTATAAAGCCGATCCATGTTCTCTAGTGTGTTGGTGATGGTTGAATAATTTCAAATCCCATTGTTTGACCCTAAATTTCACATTCCCTTAAAGTTTCATTCCAATTTAAGAACCTCATACATTTTTTGAATCCTCCCTTATTTAATTTAGCGCTTGGTCACATTGGCTATGAATTCTATTGAAAGAGCTGATAATTTGAGGGATAAAAAGCATATCAATTAGGTTGATAACTTTTCTAAATGTAATATGTCTCTTTTCAAAGGTGTTTCTCATTCTTTTACGATCAAATGGTATATTTCTAAACCCTGAATTTTATTTTATTTAATGAAAGAGTAGAATTCCCATGAAAACATGCTTTTATATGTGAGGTTATTGTAGTGAAAATGTTGGAGACTAAGTCAAAGGTGTCTGCTATATTCAGAGGAAAATGTTTTGCTTCATAATCAAACTGCCTTCTAAGTTACAACTTTGTAAGTGGATGTAGGACCTTAAACATGTTTCAGGGGGTCTACACAGCATTGAAAAGGAGTATGATATCTAGTTTTTTTTAAATGATGGATATAGGGTATTTACATCACAAGTATGTTATGTCTAAGAATAGGGAATATTCCCTCCATAAAATACACACTTACACTGAGATCAAGTTATAGATGTGAATTATAGCAGCACACCTATCCGTGCATAGAAGAGCAGTTGCTACTCAAGCAGATATGCACGATTCTAAGGAAGCAGAGTCTAACGAAAATATGGAACCCTAAAAAAATTCCAGGAAAAATGTTAGTGGAATAGACAAAAAAACACCCCAAAAATGACAAACACAAAGACGAAAACCTGCATTTATTTTTTATTCTATGAATATTTCATATAGGAAAACCTGAAGGTATTTTCTATAATATAAATGACATCTGAAATATTATACAAAGGGAATCTAAGGGGCCTGCAAAATAAACAACCAACAAATATAAATCCAACAATCTGAGAATAAGTCATTTTTGTAATATGCATAAACTAAGGCGTGAGATGATTCCCATAGAAGGAAATGCTAGATGAAATAGAGGACAAACTTTTTACTTAATTCCCTATTATTTATTACAACTGCTTAGTTTCAGTCACAATAATTAGAAATTTGATGTGTATAAAACTAATCAAATTTTCCTCCCTCATTGGGAAACATAAAGAAAAGTTTAAATGATACATAGTGCATATATTGTTCCCAAAATCCAAGCATGGAAAGATCTTCCAAAAGTCTTGTAAGCAACATTTCTAGTTTGCCCCTGTAATATATAAAAGGGAAGTAAGACCAAAATAAAACTTAAAAGAAAGTGTTGGGGGAAGGTAGAATAACAAAAAATGGTAGTACTACTCATAAGGAGAATGGGGTTGACATAGATAATTGATGGTGATTGGTGACACATATTTTTATGGTGGTTTCAAATTTTAAGCATCTAGCTCTCTAAGACAAGAAACAAAGTAAGGATTTTCTTGGCATGAGTAGTTATCTAGGGGAATTCAGGACTTCAAGGAACCTGATAATTTTACCTTTACAAAGTGATGGAAACCTGATGGACCATCTATAATAATTCCATATGCATCCCACCAATATGGAAAAACTGCAAATTCTACACAATTTTAACATATTAAAAAATAGTAAAATACATGATGACCTGTGCTCCATTCACTATAAAAATATGTGATTTAATGTCTTGAGAGAACATGTAGCATGGGAGTGAAAAATATAAAAAAAAATATGGCATGATGGAAATCTTTTTTTTCTTTTTTTCTTTTTTAATTTATTTTACTATGCCGAATCACCAACCTAATTCAATGATTCAATGCAATGGATGCCCAATCTAATTACATAAATTTGATTGCTTTGAATCAAAAATTTGTTGAAGAATAAAATCCATTTTTTCGATAGTAGATATGTATCAAAATGGAACCAACCTGGCTAATACAGTTGTATTCTATAACTATACCTAAAAATGAATCACTCCACAAAGACACAAATTAGTAGTAGATATCCTTGTCAAATTTCTAGAATTGATCCTATATAGATCAAGAGTTCTACATGAGGCCATCCTAGTTGATATTTTGCAAGTCCTTTAAAGAGAATATAAAATTTCAATTTATAGAACATAGATAGAAAATGAGAGGCGGAAATTTTCTCATATATGTTTTGTAGTCCCCATTAGGCTTAAGCAACCATTCACATATACTAAGAGGTGAGTGATTTTGATACAGTACCATCATACCATGTAGTTTATGTTCCTTTCTCTAAGGTTTATGTATGAATATTAAGAAAGACCATTCCACCTATCTATTTCCTTCCATATTAGCATCCACCTCAAAGAGAATAACAAGTTGATATTTTATGTTAGATGTCAACAATCATTACTCATAAATGAAAAACAAACATATTTCTAACAAATGCACAAATTGTGATTGCTATTACTATAAAATTCCTCTACAATGCATGTTAAATTATAAAATGCACCTCAATAAAAATAGTGAAAGATTTGACCAGTAAACAAAAAAGGAACCATAACAACTTATAAAATTAAAAGTGTACAAACTCGAAAGTAGTTAAGAAATTATCAATAAACAAAAAAGGAACCATAACAACTTATAAAATTGTAAGTGTACAAACTAGAAAGTAGTTAATAAATCAAGATAAGATTTGTTAAATACATAATGATTTAATCCAAGTATTTTTCTCAATGCCTACTTTCTATGTGAAGAATAACTCTAAAGTTGTTGAATCCAAAGTTGAATGCATAAAACTAAACAATTTCTTTATTTTCTTTAAGGAGTTCCAAAAACCTAGAAGCTATAGATAAAAATCCAATACTACCTATAAAGGGTATTAAACTAACCTATGTAATATGCTCCAACTTTGTTGTATTTGAGGTTCCTTCATATTGTTCAATAATGCGAAAAAGTTATAAACATAATTTGATGACGTTGTCTACTATTTTTGATATAGATCCAATACCTGAAAAAATATTGAGAAATCAATGCCGATAAATATCCTTGATGAAATCTAACAAGTTAAATAAAATCTTCATATTCGTCAATACACTTTTGTAAAATATTCCATTGAGATTGAATCACATCAACATGCATCTAGAATTACAAATTAGTAACAAAAATCATATGTTATCTAACATGTATGTTAAATTATAAAATGAATTATAAATATTTCACTTAGACTATTATGTATTGAATTTAATCCAACTATAATATTGATTGAAGAATCAAGAACTCCAATTGTAATCTCCTTCGGATGCAAATGCCATGAGAAAAAATCCATGACAATTTTTATTATTTATTTCCATGTAGAGGAATATAGTTGTATAATTTCTTTGAACCCCATACAGAGCGATTAAGAATTCCTCGGGAGGTATCCAAATAGTCAACAACAGTCATGGCATGCAAGATAATATATCAACAACCCATGGTTTAGTTAAAGTAAGGTCAAACTATCACAACCTACCCTAGAAGGGTTTTACACAGTCATGACCCAACTCAATACATAGTCACAAACCAGCAATAGAGATAACCCACAGTCGGGAATCAGTCCAGGAAGACCGTTGACAAACACGACATAGTCAAAAGAAGCCCCAGAATAATGGCACCTGGGTTAATAGTCAAAGAGTAGCACACATAGATGAACTCGGCCAACATACCCAGTAGCAATGGTCATGGATCATCCTAGGAACACAACACATGTCATGGTCTAGCAAAGACAAACTTTAGCAGTAGTAGAGAGGTCACGAATCAGTCCAATCAGTAAGATGATGAAGAATATAGACTATTCATAAAAGGTAGCAGAAAACCCTAAACAAGGATGAACAAGCAACAATGGCTTAGATGATAAGGTGGCAGCCCTAGCAGGGAAAGATCAACAATAAATCCCTCAATATCAAGCGCAAGTGCAAAAATACTTCTGAAGAAACTAGTCCTTCAAGTCCATTGTTGATATCGACTCTAGAAAATTTGATCATTTCACCACGGGCTTTGACGTTTGCTAAAAACGATAAGAACCCTATTATCCCTCATGTGTGTCAATTGGAAGAGAATGTTTTTTCCTTTCCCCCCTTAGTAAGGAGAAACCTATATCTAGTTTAGAAAACCCTCATGTATGTAATAACATGTCATTTGGATCCCTCATGTACGTAGTGTATTTTAGGGGAAAAAGACACCCCCCCCCCCACAAATTAGATGAACTACACAGTTTCTTCTTTGGATTTTTTTGTGTTAAATCTCTCAAGTTCATCAATAGAAACATACCTAAGTTGTGGGTACCTTTCTCTTATTACTATTTCTGAAAATGCATCAATAACCCATTCTCTATAACATTAACCACAATAGTAGGTCAATGGGTCTCAAAAATACAATCTAGTGTATATGCCCATATTAAGTGTTTTGTATATTGAAAAAAACAAACGACCCAAGAAATGGAGCAACATAATAAAAAATAATAAATCAGAGCACCGTGTAGAACAATAACATAAATAAAACTACAAAGAAAATTGGATAAAGCAGGGCATGACTCCTAAAGAACAAAAACATTACATGGAAACTTGCAATGTTCCAATTAATAAGTTTAACCCCGTTTTGATTCTCCTTGATATTCTCAAAAGTGAAAAGCATATCATATTGTACATAATGGGAAGTTCTTTAATCAAGATGTGGAATGTATATCACTCTATTATGTTCAACTATTTATGTTGATAAACATCATCATCTTTGTGACTCAAATCTCAATAAAATAAAATAGTACTAGTGCACTTGAAAATTTTATAACGTACCAAGAATCCTGATTTAATGAGATTACTCTCCACTGACCAACTTCCATGCCACGTTTACAAGAATAGTACGTGCAAGTCCTATCTTGTTGAAGAATGACATTAGAGGATTGTATCGATGTTGAACAATAAGCTCAAAATCAGAAGGGGTGAGTAATAATTGTCCATCCTGGAGAATTTGTTGTTTATACTACTCAAACCAATTCTACAAGAGAAACAGAAATCTCAGCTAATTGAAAAATCAAATTAATTTTATGAAAAGAATAATATTTCTTGCCATTCAACATGTACATTATGTCACAAGTTACAACTGTGTACAAGTCTTTAGTAATACATTTGGTGGACAACTGAAATTTGAAATTAAATAATAAAGGCACATGTAAAATGCATGTGTCAACAAAGTCAACATAATTGGTGTATCTCGAATGAAGATAACCAATATTTATTTCAATTCCTCGTGACAATGTTCATATTTTACCATTTTTCACCTTAGAGATAGCTTGTAATCCTTCCTAACATTCACTAGAAATTGAAAGTCTTTTAGAATTGTAAAGCCAAAGATAATGGAGCCTGAATTGCAATTGTAAACATAATAAAAGCATCGATAAAAATTATGGGTTCTAGAAGAATAAAAAATTGCACTAGGAAGTAAATAATGAAAATGTGCCAAGTAATTCTTATGGAAAATATCATGCGACACTATATTATGGACTTAATAATTTATGGACTTAATTGGTCGGGATATTTCATTCAACGATGCAGTATTATCATGCAGATATCAAGTTAGTAGCATTTATTCAAATGAGCTTTCCTTTAAAGAGTTTATATAATGAGAAAATATATTCCATGCATTTAGTTCATAGTAAGAGTTGAAGCAGCAATCCTTTGGGAAGGACAAGGAACCGACGGAAGACTGGTCATCCAACTTAAAAAAAACTTACGGTAGGGGGAAGTTGGCTGGGATAAGGGATTCCTAGGCAGGAACAATGATACCAAGACAACAGCCATGAAAGAAAGAAAATATTATCAAACAGGTAGAGCAAGTAAAATATCTATCCCACAACAGAGGGGATGCGTTTGTAAAGGATTCAAAGAATGACAATAATCAGTAACTGCAAAAAATGGAAAAACAAATCTTCACAATTGATTTTCCTGAAATTAACCATACTGAAGGTAGGATTAAGAATGTGAGGTAGACACAATTGGAAACTGAAAACAAAATAGATGAAGAAATGTGAGCAGAGTTACAAGATGACCATAGATCTTTGATGGAATTCATTGGGGCAAGCATGCTTGCATTAACTTTCAGATTGAGGCTTTGAAACTTGAAATACAGAGCCCCAACAAAATCGCGCAGCCTACATCCTCTCGGAATCTGCAGTTCTATAGGTAGAAATTTTCTCTATATACCCAAAATGGATAACCTATTGAATCTTGGACATGATTAAAATGCCTCATTGATTTAGTTTCGGTAATTTTAGCGCTAGAATGTTTGTGTGTATAGATATTTTTTAGTTCAAATTTTCAGTATTATAAGGGCGAACGAGATCAGTTTTGGGTTATTAAAAGTAGAAGCTAGGATAATTACAATGGATAGAATTTTGTTTACCAGATCAAAGTTTGTAGACAGTTTGTAATAGTTCTGTGGAGCAGGCTTTTTGGAAAAGGCTAAAGCATAGTTGTTTATCCTTGGATGCATATGTGCAATAAAGGTCTTTTGAATCTTAGTAAGCAAATACTTTTCCTAGACACCATGAATTCTAATGGGACAGAATACATTACAAACTCTTTATAGTAGGACAAAGTTGAGTCTGATTTACTCTTTTATATACATGTTTTATGAAGCATATTTTATTTCTCCATCCAGTTTAAAAGGGGAGAAATCTTGAAAAAAAAGATAAAAATAATAGTTATTCAGAAGAGACCAAACACGGTTAGACAATGACTTCAAGATCAATATTTATTCTTTTAGAAAGCACAAAATCTATATCTATACTAAATAGAATAATAATCTTTGCACCTTCACAACAACCCTATTAAGCTGCATAGTACATTTAATATTATATTAACCTACACTCATTGCATTGTTATAAAATGTGGTTGAATTTTCTGATGTATTTTGTTTATATTAGGCGAGCTTGTCAGTATAAGCACAAGTCATATCTTGAATCCTCGTAGTACTTTAATAGCTTTTAGGATGACAGGAATTTTTTTTGAAAAACTAGAAATTGGAATGGATGACTCTTAATTAGTCTCTCTTTTTTGTAACTCGGTTGGGTTGTTAGGCCACAACCCCCTCCTTTTTTAAATCCAATTAATAGCTTCTTCTGTCAAAGAAAAGGAAATATTGTTTGGTATTGGCTCTGTTCCCATCACTCAAATCATCCCTAGAACCCAGGTAGTTGGTCTCTACTACCTCTGGAAAAGTTTGTTATCTTTGAAATTGTTAGTTTCTATAATATATTATCCCCAGTTCTATAGTATATCTCTGATTTAGGACTTCTATCTCCTGGTTGTCTCATTCGAATTAGGAGAAAGATTTGGTTCAGTCAACTTTTCTAGAACCAATTTCTTGTTTAGTCATAGTTGTGAAGAGATCAATAAATGTGGATACCATGTAGTTGGTACTAAGAAGACTCTCACTTAGTAACTAAATATCCAGTCAATTTTTGCTCAAAAGGCAAGGAGTTCAGAGTTCATAGATTGCAGAGACCTTGGATCATGTAAGAGAATTGAGAAGCTAGAAGCAAACTGAATTGGACTAAGCTTAGATAAGAACTCAAGGAACATGCATTCAATAAAAAACAATAAAATTAAGGAAAGTGAACTCAATAAAAGACAATAAAATTAATGACCAAGAGTATAAATTAAGGAGAGTGCACTCAATAAAAGAACAATAAAATTAGTAATAATGCTAGATATAATAGGCCTAGATGGAAGGAATGAATAACTGGTGGTTTGTCTTGAAACTTCGCAGGGGAGAGGCTTGGTGTATGGTTGACTCTATTTCCAACTGTTTATCTATCATCTGGGATGACAAATTCCTTGATACTAATCAGTGGAGAGACAATGAAGTTGTTTTCCAAATTGTTTGTGGCCCAACTTGTGGATCCAATCCACTTACTATAGTGGAATGGTATTTGGTTTTTGTATCCCTTGCATTGTTCTGTCGTGGCTGCCTAATCTTAACTCCATAGCAGGGATCTTTCTTATAGGTGCTATAACTGCAATTACCTAATGCAATATGGTATGGGGTTTGTCTGTAAGTGATCCTAGACACTTGGGAATACCTTATGAAAACATAAAGTCCAAGACTGACACTACAAAAACATTCTCAGTGTTGAATTCATTGGGAATTATTTATTTTTCCTTTAGGATATTGCTATTGAAATACAGGTATTGTACTCTTGTAGCAGCGTATACTTGTGTTTCCTTTTGATTAATTATTTTTGTCTATAAATTCTAGAAAAGGTTACAAATTGAAACTTGGTAGCTTACCTTATCAATGATCTTTCTTTCATGTGAGATTGAATAGGAAATTGTATCTGTGAATACAGGCCACTATGCCATCCAGTCTCAAGCATCCTAGCTCTGTACCAATGTGGAGAGGAGAAAAGGTTGCTTATTTACTCATGGCCATGTGCTTGTTCCCCATTGCGATTGGAGGCTACTGTGCCTATGGAGATTTTGTAAGTACCAATCGCTTCCCTTCTCAAAATTGTGTGAGTAAAATTATAAATTCCCCGAGTTTCTATATTTTATTGAATTATTTTACGGCAGTAATTCCATGTTGCTGCTTTATTTCTTCCCAGTTTGTCATGTTAAGTTGCCAACAATATATTCTCCTTCGGCGTCTTCTGAATCTGCATCATTCAAAACCCTATTGTTAATTGGTTGGTCTCATTCATATTGTTGTACATGTCATTTTTTTCTTAAAAAACGTAGTATTTTACCATTGTAATTTATGGAGTATCATGAACTTACTCTAAATAGCATCATTTTGAAATTTTCCATTTGTTACTTAATTGATCATATTTTGTAGCCATATTTAACTTGTATGTAGTTTTTTCTTCCCTACATTAACAACAAAAAAACAACCAGGTTCAATAGAACCATGGTTGAAGTTGTTTCCTTGTAATGGAGAAATCTGGTTCCTTTAACTGGGTGATGTTTAGGTTGAGGATTGTTGAATTGATATCGTGGTCAGGAGTTGATGAATGAATCTGCTTTATCACACCAGACACATATGATTCCTCTCATATCACTCTATTCTATTTGGAGAATCTACTCAGCTTAAAAATTACATTTCTCTATTTTTGTTGGGCATGTTACTATCATAGGCCTTTCTCTCTCATGCAAAAAAACAATTTTTTTACTATTAAGAGTCTCCTAAAGAATTGTATCCCAATTCCCTCTGTATTTTGTATGTAATATTAATCATACTTCTTCACTTTTACCACTGGTTAGGATGGTTTTATCTTGAGTTTTCAATTCCACTGAGACCAACAAGCTTAGAATGCCTCTCGAGGACCACATGCTAACTTTATTCTCTGACTCGTGTTGCACATGCTTACTGGAGGAATTTTGAATGCTTTGTATGGATTTCACAACGAGGATATTGCAAGGGGTATTTTCACAACAACTTTCCTTTTGGTCATCTTTAATTGTATTAATAGCTTTCAAATTTATTCTATGCCAGTATTTGATAGCTTTGAAGCAAGCTATACTAGCCAGACCAATAATTTGTTCCCTCCTTTGGTTCATGCTAGATTTCGTGTGTTCTATGGTTTCATGTCTTTCTTTCATTGGGGTTTCACTTCCCTTTCTTTCCATCCTTGCAGGTCTGTTGGGAGGCTTGACTCTACAAGTGACTTTTGCATACCCTTTTTAATGTGGGTGTGTATCAAAAATCCTAAAAAATATACATCAGGATGGTACTTGAACTAGGGTATTTGTATAATTGGTATTCTTTTCAGTGTGTCATTTTTAATTGGTGGAGTATGGAGGATGGTTGACAGTGGTATAAAGCTCAAGTGTTTCAATCCAAATTAGCATTCTCTAAACAAACTGAATTTAAATCAGTACTTAATATATTTGGTTTTGTCATTTTGGTGGTCCTTTAACATATAAAATAGCCAGCTCAAACATATCCCACAACACTTCTCAAGTCATGGCTCATTTGGTGATTATAGGATTTTGATGTATATATATTCATTGTTAAATGTAGAGACACAATCATGGCAAATATGACTAATCCAAATAAATGTTCTTCAACATTCGTAGGTTAGTTGGATGAATTATTTTAGTTATAATGTTTATTTTCAAATAAAATCTACAAAGTTATCTCTTGCTAGCATGCATTTTTGTTGCAAGTGCAATACTGTGAAGTTTTGATAGATTTTTCATATTCTTCATGAAAGTTTCCAATTTATAATTGAGGAAGAAAAATGTCCATACAACATATATACATATTTTTAAAATTACTAACGAAAATTAAAATCACAACTTACCAATTGTAACTAGGAATTTTATCAAATTTTTACTTGGCTAGCCAGCTCAGAGAACAGAGCCATCAATGGAATTCCCCAAATCAAACCATGTGCTACATCTACATTGATATTTCATACTCTTAGACCCTATTTATTAAGATTTTTGGACCGATACTATGAGTTTTAAGGCCCTCTATGAGAATCAATAATGACACCTTTGTTTCAAGTTATTGAATGTGCAGATCAAACCCTATGCTACATCTGCATTGATATTTAGTACTCTTGACCCTATGTATTATGAGTTTTGGACCCATACTATGATTGTTAAGGCCCTCTATCAGAATCAATAATGACATGTGTCTTCCAAGGAATTAAATGTGCACTTCTACAAAGTGACAAGGATATGAGCCTACTTAGTCATCTAATATAATTGGTCCTCCTCTAATATGTCAAAGATAATATGCTCAATTCCAAATCTTATCTTGCAGTCTCTTGATCTAAAAATATGAAGTAAAAGAACTAAGGCTTAGTCCCTCTAAAATTCATTGATGTTGCCTTACACTTTCTAAGATAAACAATGGTGATTACAAGATGTCCAGCCATAGGGGCATCATAATTACAAGCCTTGTTCTTAAATTTTAAGTTCATTTTTCATACATTTGAAGGTTGGAATTCAAAGAATTTCCCTATTGCAAAGGGGCACCCTGATCTCCACCTTACGAAGGTACAGGGTTACCAAAATCCATTTGTCGTTGTTTTGGAGGAAATGGGTTTGCAAGCAGGATAGGTTGTCAATATAACAATATGGGACTTTTCGGTCGAACCCCTAGTCTAAAGGATCTTTTAATAGAAAGAGGAAGAAAAGGAGTTTTACTTAATTGAAGTGAAAATGATGTTGGTCCGAGTTGTGTGAAATCCAATCAATCAAAATGGTTTCCAAAGATACCACTAGTTTCCAAATATACCAAAGATACCAATGGTTTCCAAAGATACCAAGATAAAATAGTTCATTGGTTTTTAAAAATAAATAGATACAATAAAGTATTTCCTAGAGCACATAAATAAGACACGTGAAATAAAACATTGAAGATCAAGCAAATTGTGCATTGTTTACCTCTTGGGGTCATCGTTCTTCTATTGGCACAAAGTTTTCGTCTTATGCAAGGGTTTTCCAAGAACGTTTGAGTTTGACCTGATTCTTGGAAATATACAAGAAAATATTAAAGAGTTTGTTCAAGATGGCATTTGGGAGTTATCCATTTTCTGAGTAAGTCTCCCAAAATAGCTCTTCCCAACCACTTTTATTCTGTAAATTTAACTTTCACCATGCTGAGAGCTTGTGAAAAATCCTTAGAAGAGTCATCAAGTAATCTCAAATCTCCCTAATTTTTTTTTGGGTATAACCATTCCATTTACTTTCCTATGATCCTACACCACCAAAACAACTGAGCTTTCCAACTGGAGAAGGGGGGAATGAGATGATGTACAAAAGTACTAAGAAAATTGGCAATGTTGATGATTCAGAATGAGGATTGCAACACCTTTCGTGAACTTTGATTCAATGTAAACATACAAGTGGATGATGTTTACCCATTAAAACTTGGATGAATATTCTTACTTATTTGGGGTAATTCTAGTCGATCAAAACCCTCCCTCTCTAGATGTGTGTTAGATAAATAAAATCTATGTGTAGACAATGTCGTAGGCATCTGATACTTACTATCTCAAGTTCCTTTATTCTATAAAACCACAGGAATTTGAAACAATTTGACAGGTCCATGATAGATTCCTCATCTCATTGATATTAATTCATAACCTACACTCACTCACGAGTATAACCTTGAATAAATTAAAAGATTACAGAAACAAC
This sequence comes from Pseudotsuga menziesii, assembly GCA_001517045.1. NCBI lineage: Eukaryota > Viridiplantae > Streptophyta > Pinopsida > Pinales > Pinaceae > Pseudotsuga > Pseudotsuga menziesii. The sequence continues at coordinate 189,874 of LPNX010959790.1, forward strand.
ACTTTATCATGTTAAAAACTAGGCCATATTACTCCATCTTTTTTTATCACCAGAGACATGCTTTCCCTCACGAGAATAACCCGAGCTGTAGAGATAATTTCACAAGACTGGAATCGAGGACCTTAATGAAGGAAATAATAGGATCATGAAAATGGAACCTAGAGAAGTAAGCAAAATCCCATCCCTTTCATTCGTTGAAGATAAATTTTGAATGCGGATCCAGTACCTTTAGCAATATACAATAATGAATAATAAGAAAAAATGACCGTAGCCTTAAGCAATATATAAGTAGAAGTTTTCCTAGATCCAAATTCAATAGTTATTGAGCCAATTGCAGCGGCCCCATTATTGGACTAGCTAGAGATTGAAAAAATCCGAGTGTTGCATCCTTGAGCAAAATATATATAGAGAGAGAGAGAGAAGTTTAATACTATCTTATCTAATGGGATATATGTATTGGTAAGTTCAGGGATTAGTTACTTTCAACCAACGCCTTCTCAAAGGTCTTTCCAGTGCCCGCCCATTATTTGTAACTAAAATAGATCTCAAGCCCGCTATACCCTTAGTTTTATGAAGAGAAATGTTAAGTGACGACGATATTGTTGCAGTCCTCATAGCTTGTGGGGCTACAACTTTTATTGGAGTTAATCGAAGGAAATGGAGAAGGTGGCCTAGGTGACTCTAGCCAAGGCCTACTTGTACACTAATTCTAGCAAGTTTGACACCCTACTGCAGATTAGTGATTGCTGCGGATTGGTGATTCCCAGCACGAATCAGATATAATCCAAGATGTTCAATTTCTTTGATTTGTTCATATCTGTTATGGTTGTGAAAATGCAATCCCAACAACTCCACAACTTATCAAAACCCTGTATTGTGGTTTGGTAGCAGGAAGGAAGGAAAATAATAACTTCAGATTTTCTATCAAATACCTCATAGCTTTTGAATGTCCTCTTTCTTGGTAGAAGCTGGAAAAAATGGTAGAGGCAGGAAAATTTAAGTGATAGTTCATTTCATCTGTGCCCTTCCAACTAATTTTTTTAATGTTTTGTTTAGTATTTTTATGATTTTTTTAATGAAAAAAATAACTTTTCAAATATCAAGTTTTATTAAAAAATACATTTCAATAATAATTTTTTATTAAATAATTAAATTTCAATATATATATATATATATATTAAGGAATTCAATTTCCAAATAAAAATAACAAGTGTCAACATTATGCTTCTGAAGTATATTAAGTAATAAACTTATGAAATCAACAAAACATGGAACATAGAATCATTTCTGAAGTTAATGTGACACCACATGTAATGCAACATACAAAATCTTGCAAGATCAACATGTTGTGTCAATGGTGTAGTTGAAATTGTGATATTCGAGTTTTCAATTAAAAGATGTGTTTTTATTAAGGATATTAATTTTGGATTAAAAGATAACAATAGACTCATTTACTCATGTTTTTTGTTGATCATGGACTCTCAAAATCAAGGGTGGAACAAAACAAACTACCAATAGTGGAAGACACAACTCAATAGTAAATGTGTTGACATTATGTATTTGACATACATTAAGCAACATTTACTTAGAAAACAAACAAAAGGTGGGACATAGAATCAGAGGTTAGGCCACATGTAATGCAACATACATCAATTTTCAAGGTTAGCATGTTTCATCAATGGTGTAATTAAAATTGTGTCATTTGTTCCAAAGGACTTGAGCTAAAAGGCTAAATAAATATAATATGCCCTTTGTACAAGAGATTCATCAAAAAACACATTCCAATTGGCATTGTACTATGATGTTCTCTCCTTCCTTTGTCAAAAGAAGAATAATAAGGTTGGTTTTCAAAGGTATGGATTGTTTTGGATTCCACAACTATTATTGTACAAGAACTTGGACATATCAAGCTACAACTAATCCTTCACGAAAGTGGAGTTTTCTAAGCATTATCCATGATGCCCTTTGAAGAGAATTTGATCAAATAAATTTCTTATGTTTTGCTTCATTCATAAAGGAAAGAATTTAGTTTCCTAATATAGGTAATTCATTTTTTTTACGTTCATAAAAATAGAACAATGTAAACATTTGAATATATAAAATTCTTCTAGTAACATTATTTTTTGGACACAAGTTCTCTTAATATAGAGACAACGAAGTGATATATTTTTCAATTCCCAACCAATTCTGGGTTCTTGCTTTCATTTATCCATTCACTTTCCCTTGGACATAAATGGATAATAATTCAAGCTTGTTTAGAAGCTTTTTTTCCCATGAGTAATATCAAATAAATATTTTTCAAAAAAATATGAATAGATACTTGAAAAGATTTTAGGAACAAGACCTATAAATTGTAACTTGGAACTATTGGTAGGATTGGGAGACTCCCATAACAAAACTAGATTGGGAGACTCCCATAACAAAACTATGTTTCCATGCCTTTGTAATTCACGAGTGTAAACCCATGCATTTATCATTCACAAGTGTTAAAACCTTGCTCAATATCAAAATAACAAAACAATTTCATGTTTAAGAAAAAAACACGAGATAGTTTCATTAAAATTTGATTTTAGATTATTATCAAATTTATGAAAAAATGAAAATAACATCTTACTAAAATTAGTAGCTCCAAGTCTGTGATAGCCAGAGGAGAGCACTTTCAAATTGTGTAGAGAAATTGGTATATAAAATTCCATAGGTGATTCTTGGTAAATTCGATAGATGATAAATTGTTGATGGTAGGGAACCATTGAAGATGATAAATGATGACCTAGGTAGGTAGGGAGGAAAGAATGTTTACTTATTATATGGGGATAGAATGATCAAGGAAACACTAAATAGGGTGATCTAGAATTATATATAGACTTAGGTTGAATCCAAATTTATCCTTCATTTAGGGGTGGCGTTGTCAATTAGTATGGTACCTATATCTAGAATTAAAGAATAACTCTGAAGCAAATCCTTTATAATCCTCAATACCCCGAGAGAAAAGAACAAGGAGGAAAGAAACCATTGAGATGAAGGGGATGACCACCATCAACAAGAATTAGTAGAGTGACATTTAGGATGAGGGATTCTTAAAGTTCAAAAGTGTGCCTTTGAAGGAGACGACTTTCTCAAGTCATGATCCAAAATATAGGCTATATGGACAATGGATGGGTCCAAAATCTAGGCTCTGAGAATATCCCTTTTTACTAACATAAAACAGAATTAGCATTTCCAGTAACTATGGGACAAACCCTTTAATGTTAAACATGTGCAAGTGGAGGAGAATGGAAATAGTAACTATGATGGTTGTGTAGTAGTTTATAGGAAAGGGAAGTTGGTGCCACTAATAAACCAAACCAAGGTCCCTTGCTTCATTAAACTCACTCATGAGGTGAATAACCATGAGAAGATGGAGAAGGAGGGATATAAATCTCAAGGAATAAATATAGAATACAATCAAGATCATAATGAAACTAAAGAGAAATTAATAATGAAGGATGCAATGCACACTAACGAAACAATTGATCAAAATCATATCCAAGGAGGGGAGGAGGAAGAAAAATGAACTAGGAGACCAAATAAGAGGCTATATACATGAAACTAAATGAATTTAAGATATAAACCACACCGAAGAAACAGAATCAACAAAGGATAAGGAATGAGATTGTTGCAATGGTAAAATAGTAATATTGCAAATGAACTTGATACTGAAAAAGGAAAAGATAACATAAAGAAGATATATAAATTAGAATTGAATGCAAGAGGAGGAGGAGGATGTGGAAGAAGTGGACATGGAGTTATTGTCCTTGCACTATAAAAAAAACATTTATAATTTCCATTTCAAGTTATCAACTGGTGAATCTACACTATCACATGATAAATATAAATGGGAGGATAGAAATATTGAAGGATTGTCAAGTTCCCATAACAAATGATCATGAATAGAAATAATCCCACAAAGTTGGCAAAGTCGAAGTTGGGATGAGGCAAGAAACTTGTCAATGATAACTTGAAGGAGAAAAGGGAGAAATTAATTAACCCAAGACAAACAACCTCACTTACAGAGACATTTATTCAAACGCCTGGGTATAAATGAAAATTCTCTTTTGGAACATAAGGGGAAATAATGTACCTAAGAGACAAATCATTTTGAAAAACAAAATTAGAGTAGAAAAACTAGATTTAGTGTTTATTCAATAAACAAAATGAAAAATGTACAACATGTATAATTCACCAAAATGATATGAGGAGGATGCGATTGCTCGACTAGAGGATTGAGAGGATTTTAAAGAGTTATGGAAATGATGTAGGATCCCATAAAAATAGATCTAGAAAACTAACTTACCACTTATTGATAGATGACTAGTGACTTATACTTTATACGCAAGGGAAAAGGGGAATCGAACTAATGTATATGGGTTCACTGATCCCTGAAAAATTCTAGATTAATGTTTCGAAAACTTAAGTAGGATTGAGGTCCTCCCCAATTAGGAACATTGAATCATTAGAGAATACCTAACCACAAAAAATTCCATCCTTGAAAGAAAGGAGGAGTGTAAAGGCTGGATGCGGCAAGCTAGATTCTCCGGGAATTTTTACAGCATTGATAATTTGTGGATGTATTTCCAAAGAACACCATCTTAAACTGGAACAATTGGTGGGGAGGGTTGATTATAATATTCTCATCATGTGGCTTATAGAATGTCTCAATGAGACACCATTTTTTGGACTATAATGCTTATGAAATATGCCCATAATGTTAGGATGGCTAAAGATCAACAATATTTAATAACATGCTTGAGAATAATGTTGTCTCATGGAATGCTGTGATTTGGGATTGCATATAAAATGGGAAAATCAAGGATGCTCACAAATTGTTTAGAAGAATGATACAATGGATATATGCATTGTTTCAAGCATGAAGAGATGTTCTTACATTGGTCTTGTTGTTTCTTTATGTGGACCTAATAGATACTTAGAGTGGATTTGACATACCAATTACAATTACCAACAAAAACTGCCAAAAGGTGAGGGAATCCCATCATGGTACCTTTTAAGATTACCATCATAGTTTGGACATTGACCTTAATTTGTCTAAGACATGATTAGTGAGGAATTTGAGGGAGTGAAAGAATGTAATGTGATTAATGTGTCAAGGAAAAGGGACAAATGCAAGGAAAAAATTGGTCATTTACAAGGTGGGAGGACACATTAATTAAACTCAAAACCTCATACATCCAAATATGCCATGTAAGTAAGGACTTTTTTTCTGCATCAACCTTACCTTAGTCCATTTTTTCTGTAGGGATCATGTGACATTAATAGGACAATGTCCACCATACAAGCCCTATAAAGGGAATATTTATCATGTAAGTGGAATATAGTGTTCATTTCAAGTTTGGCACACTAAGGATGGCTCGCATGGCCTAATCCATGTTCTAGGGTAAACATATAAATTCCTAGGCCATAACATTTCCTCAAGGGATCGGGGCCGACAGTTGGTGCCATAGTCCATAACATATTCTCTATGTGGGAAATATTTGGCTTACAATCAAGAAATTTCCATTTCAAGCTCTGTGCGATGAAGAATGGTTATCATTGATTGGACCATATAATCAAGTCAAAACATAACGTCTAAGGGTAAGGGGCTCATGGGTCATGTGCGATGACCTAGACCACCTCAAAGTCCCCATATACTACATCGGTAATATTTATCGAATGAGTAAGATATATTGGCCATTTTGAGGTTTGGCACTCAAAGTATGTATTTCAGTCACTAGGACATGGACCAAGGTCTAAATTTAGGGTATAAGGCCATATGAATTACCTTGGGGATCATGGTCGATGAATGGAGGCCTAGATCATAACACAAGGCCTACATAGGGAATCGTATCCTATATGCAAGATATGTTGATCGTTTGGAGGAAGGGCATGCCAAGGATGATTTTCAAGGCCCATGTTATGATATAAGGTTAAATAAGGGTCTTAGGTAATAACATTTCTCTCTAAGCTCATGGTCCATTTTCAAGCCCTCAAATGCCACACATACCCTCCATAGGGAATCATTATCCTACTAATGAGATATGATAGACAATTTCCTCTTTCTACCACTGGACATGGTTCTCAATGCATATGTCATGGTTAAATACTAAAATCCCTAGGCATACACTATAACATTTATATACGGGGCTTATGATATATTTTTTGGGTCATAAACCACCACATAGACCTTACAAATGGAATCTTCATCATGCCAACAATATATGGTCGTATAATGGGGATGTAACTTCTTGGTGTCCAATCCAAGGTTGATACAAAAATACAAGTTATTGGCCCATAAAATATTTCTTTGCATCTCATGGTCCATACATGGGACCCTAGACCACCACACAAGTCCTACAAAGGAAATATTTGGCATATGAGTGAGACATTAGAGGAAATTTCAACTCAAAATGGACCTCCTAAAATGAACAAATAAAATAATAGTTAAAATAATAAAATAATATTTATTAATTTTGGAGGAAGAAAAGAAAAAAACTACTTTTTTGTTTGTATTTTTGACATATCTCCCTGTGTTTTTACTCAAATTTTGATCAGGAGAGATCGTTAGATACGGAATTAGATTCCGCATCCAACGAGTACCCACTCGGCATACTTTTGACAGACCCCGCTACCCCAAAAACAAGAAATACCTGAAAAAAATGGAATGATGATGTCATCATTTTGTTTTTTCAGGTATTTCTTGTTTTTGGGGTAGCGGGGTCCGTCAAAAGTATGCCGAGTGGGTACTCGTTGGATGCGGAATTAAATTCCGCATCCAACGANTGGTGTTTATTTCAAGGTGTATCACACCATGGATGGTCTTCAGGAATCATAAAATGTTTTAGGGTTGAAATTCAAGGTCTTGAGCCATAACACTTTTTTTTAGAGATCATTGTAGATGTGTGCGCCCACAACAACCACACAGGAAATTAGTAGGAAATCTCATCCCAGTAGTGCATTTTGAGGTTTTCCAGTTTAGAGGTTAGTTTTAGTGCCTAATACATGGTATGGTGCCAAGATATAGGTTATTTGGCCATAACATTTGTCCTCGAGCCTCATGGGCCATGTGTGGGGCCTCAAGCTACCATACTTTGGCATGTGAGAGTGATAATGGTGCTCATTAATTTAAAGCTTTGGGATGCTAAGTGTGGTTCTCATTACCCATTCAGTGGTCTAATGCCAAAAGTAAATTTCCTTTGTATGGCATGTGTGGTCATTTGGGGTGCTACACATGACCCATGAGACCTAGAGGAAACTATATGAACTTAAGCCCTAGAAGTTAATCTCAAACCATTTCCTAGTTGTAAAAAAATAATCATGATGTTATACATCCCAAAATTGCCACCATATCCCACTCATAAGCCAAAAATTCCCTTTATAAGGCCTATGTGATGGATTCGGGCCCTGTGCAAAGTTAGGGGTCATTTATACGTAACTAGGGGTTAATTAGTGATGATTTAGGGATAATTAAGGGTAATTAAGGGTAATTTAGGCTAATTTAGGGGCAATTATTGGGTAATGAGTTGTGGTAATCAGGGGTTAATAAGGGGTCAATTATGGGATAATTAGGGGTCAATTATGGGTTAACTAGGGGAAATTAATGGTACATATGGATCAATTATAGGTAAGTAGGGGCCATTTAAGCCCAAGGGATTAGCTAAACTAGTGGTTGTCCATGGTGTTGGGAATTTAGTTAGGTTCATGGCGGGCATGTTCCCATTTTGAATCCTCATGTGTGAAGCACACTAGTCTACATCGATGGGTTTATTAGGGAATAACCACCTATGAATGTTTGGAAAGATCCATTGGGTTTCTCCATGAGGTTTTCCTTGGAAATAATTAGGGTTCATTTAGAGGTTATCAAGGATTAATTATTGGTAAGCATGGATTATTTAGGGGTAATTACTAGTTAATAAGGGGTGAACTATGGGGTAATTAGGAGTTAATTAGTGGTAATTAGGGGTCAATTATCGGTTAACTAAGGGAAGTTAATGGTACCTATGTGTCAATTATGGGTAAGTAGGGGCCATTTAAGAATAAGGGATTATGTAAACTAGTGGTTTCCCATGACTTTGGGAATTTAGTTAGGTTCATTGTGGCATGTTCCCATTTAGCTAAACTAGTGGTTGGGCATGATGTTGGGAATTTAGTTAGGTTCATTGTGTCATGTGCCCAAGGGATTAGCTAAACTAGTGGTTTTCCATGACATTGGACATTTAGTTAGGTTGATTAAGGCACACTAGTCTAAATCAATGGATTTACAAGGGAATATCCCATCTATGAATGTTTGGAAAAGGCCAATAGGTTTCTCCACGAGGTTTTCCTTGGAAAAAAGTAGGGGTCATTTAGAGATTATCAAGGGTTAATTACTGGTATGCATGGATTATTTAGGGGTAATTAGTGGACAAGTAGGGGTCATTTTGACACAATTAGTGGTAATTGGGGGTAATTAGCAGTCAATTATGAGGTTAATTAGGGGCCAATTATACAATAATTAGTGGCAAATTTTAGTAGTCTTTGAGAGGATGGATATTGAGAACATACCTGAAAATATATTTAGGGGAGTTCCTTCTAAACTCCCTCCTCCCCACCCAAGTCATGAGAATTGAAGTTTTTGTAGCATTCTTTATAAAACAACCTTCAAAAGTAAACTTCTCTGATTTATATGGTGGTTTTCAAAAATCCTTCTTGAAACATATATTTAGGAGTGTTCTTTATAACACCCCCATGAAATGTCATGAGAATTTAACAATTGGAGGTGGTTTTTTACAAACCATTGTCAAAAGTTCAATTCTCAAAACTTTTAGAGGGATAATTTTTTAAAACCTGTCTTGAAAATGTATTTAGTTGGGGGGGGGGTGTCTTTAAAAAACCTCCTCCAAAAGTCATGAGAATTGAACTTTTGGGGGTGTTTTTAAAACAACCACCCCAAAAAGTCTACTTCTCATGAATTAAGGGGGGGTTCTAAAAAAATCTTTCAAAAACACCTTTAGGGGGCGGTCTATATAACCCCCCCCCCTAAAAAAAAATTAATAAATAAATAATAAAGTCCTAAGAATTGGACTTTCGAGGGAGGTTTTTAGGAACTGCCCCAAATACCTAAAATGTTTTTTTTTTTTTTTTGGGGGGGGGGGGGGGGGGGGGGGTTGGTTAGCCAAACCGGTTCAAGCCAAAACTATGACGAAAAGGGTATTTTGTTGTAGTGGCTTTTGTAGATTTGGACATAATACCAATTAGTTCACATGATGGTTTGTTTAATATTGACTAATTAGATGCACATCATGTGATATTAGATTGTCATAACAAGTCATTTACTTTCCTTCATGGTGAAGGACAAAAAAATATAATTAAAGGAATTCCAAGGCATATTTCCATATTAAGAGATATTTTCTCTTTGCAATTATAGAGGTGCTTCAAAAAGGGTTGTCAGCTATATGCATTCATGTGCAAGAACCAAAAAACTGTAAAATCCCAAGTTTAGACGATTTTTCAATATTGCAAGATTTTGTAGATTTGTTTGAAGAAATAATAGGCGTGTGATGAAAAAGAGATATTGATTTATGTATTCACTTGATGTCTAGAATTTCCCCAATTTGTAAGGTTCTATAAAAAATGAGTACACTTGAGTTAAAAGAGATACAAATCCAACTAGAATAATTCTTGAAGAAAGGATATACATGCCCAAGTGTGTATCATAGGGGAGCACTAGCACTATTTGTTAAGAAAAAGGACTAATTTGGGACTAGGGATAGAAAGGTATAATTCTCTTAGAATTATGCCTAAGTATGGAAAAGAGAAGAAGAAGAAGAAGAAGAAGGAGCTATGACAGAAGCAGGGACATAAAAGCAAGAGAAGAAAGGAAGTTGCGACAGATGCAGTGAAAGGATGGAAGAAGAAGGACGATGTGCAATAGAAGAGGAAGCCACGACAGAAGGAAGCATTGCAACAAGGAAAGGTGCAACAATATATCATTATCAAAAGGTTTGCAAGTAACATAACGGTCGAAAAATGAAAGTAAGGCATAATGGTTAGAAAGTGACAGGCCTTAAAGATCGTGGGTATGAATTCGGTGAAAACCGGTGGAAACCACACATATGAAGGTATATTTGTAATTCACCTTGTTATTTCTTCCTATTAGGTGTTACTAGAATAGGAAAGACAACATCTTGACTAGATATATGAAGGCCACTGAGAAAGAAATAGGTGAGGAGTCTATAATGAGTCTGTAATAAGTCTTTAAAATAAGGAACCCGATTTGTATGTGGGCTAGATGCCAATAGACTCTAATTATACTTCCATTGTAGCTTCTAGACTATTGATAGCTCTGTATTATTGTCTCTTGGTATTTTTGAGTGCATACAAGTTGAAGGATCTATAACCGAGTGCATAGAAGAGTAGGAAGGGTTGAGTTGATCCAAGCTATGTGTGGATCATTAGTAGAGCCAAGTAGGAAGAGAGAAGAGAGGAGATTAAAGATAATGAGAGGAAGGAAGAGTTTGTAAAGATAGTGAAGAAGATCTAGAACAGATTCTATAGCTTAGTGCGTAGATGAAAGGTGCATATATTTCCTCATGCCAGATGAAGAGCACCTTTGTCATTTTTTCCTGGATAGGTTTCCACATTATATTCTATGTATATGTTTGAATGATGAATGTGTTTGAGTGATGCACGTAATTGTTGCATTGAATAACTGATTGTATATTTTCTTATAATTGAATAGATGTATATCATTTGCATTATATCAGTTGAATATGATCATGTTGCATAGATATTGTTGATATAATAAGTTGCATAAGAGAAGTGGGTCGCAGTTTAACTGTTCACACTACATATAAATAATCCACCCACGTTATTTGTTGAGAACCTTGGTAAAGGGCCCAGATACCAGAAATTCCCACACCCAACTGCAGAAACGTGGTTCTGGCAATTACCCATACAAGAGAGATATCTCAGGTGAGACTGCATCTATCTCGCAAGTGCTATCGACTGAGATCTTCTCTGTTATGCCAATATATTGGGATGTGTTGAGATGAATAGAATGGAATGAACCTATCTCAGGATCCTTGGAGGAGGGAGAAAATCCAACAAACGGTTTCGTTGTTGGGACGCAAATCATTGTGGTGAGGGATATGTTGTGGGAACTAACAAAATCTGAGATCCAATATTGGGTGGATTTCAAAGCGTTAGAATTCACACGAAAATAAATTAAAGGATATCGGTGGAACCCAATAGAGTGGTTGGGCCAGTACATATATAGAATCATCCACGAGGTTTTATTTTCTGAGTTTCCCATTGTGTTGCATGAGTGGTTGTCTAATTTAGCAACCCAACAAATAAATTTACAAGGAGGCAAACCAAAGTATTGGAAGCCTCAGTTGATTGAGCGACTAGAAGGAGTAAGAAGCCTTGTGTCGAGGGATGTGGACTTTTGGATAGAAAATATATTGGAGGATTACATTATTGAGTTTGTTGTTGACAAAATAACCTTATAAAATGAGGTAGAGTGGAAATGTTTTCAAGGACCACACCATACATATTTGTCATCTTTAAAGACGTGGATAAAAATACTTGTCTATGAAAAATGCATTCTGTGAATGTTACAAGACTGTGTATAAAATGAGTGGGTATGTTGACAGAGCTCTATGGAAAATGACGCACCCTAAATTGAAATGTTCCTAAGAGATTGGGGAACTGAACTAGAGTCTAGTTGTTTAAGAAGCGGAAGAAGATTTAGATCTGGAAAGCGAAGAAAAACTCTGTTAGGAAGAGAGAGTTGCAACACAAATAAAAAATAAGAAGGTTATGAGCTTGTGTCATACTCCAATGAAGGGTCTTGTGACGAAGAAGTCGTATAATCCAATCTTTGAAGGAGATGAATAATTAGAAGATTTGACTAATCTCTAGATCAAGAATGTGGTTACAACTCACCTACAACACCGCAAGCGTTTCCATAGGTAATATCTAGAGACTTATCTCTAAGTGCATTTGTAAATACAAGTAGTACTAATGCTGTAAATAGTGGAAAAGGGAGTTCAGATAGGAAACCATTATAAACTTCAAGAAAGGATCTTATCATTTGAAGATTCTGAATTAAGGTTGGTTGCTCCAATCAATCTGCTTGAAGGGTAGAGATATGTCAAGCCCATAAATAGTGAAGCTAAAGGAAATTACCTAAATTATTTGTATAATATCATGTCTTCAAGAGGAGATTATATAAATCCAGCAACTGATGGAAAACTAAGTTGGTGGAGCATAAGTTTCTGCACATCTGATTCAGGTGATGCCCAGAAAATTGGCAGAATAGGTAACATGAAGTCTCCATGAGAATATGTGCAAGAATCACAAGTTATGTCCAAAGGGTAGGAGATGAAGCAATAAAGCTGCCTACATATGAAGGGTTACCCAACCTTCCATCTTTTCATATGGTGTTTGAATAAAATGTTACAGAATTGCAGTGATTATCTTCCTTGGACTTTGGGTTGAAAGCTACGCCCTCTAGATATTTGGGTACACATAAACAGTCTATCTTTGAATGCCCATAGTCTAGAATATTAATGGATAACATATAAACTATTCTAATCAAAAGTATACAGGACTGACAAATATTGTGGAGAATATTGAGCATTGTCATAGGAAATGGCAAGGATATCCGCGACAGGAGTGGGTTCATCAATTTATCCACACATTGAAAATGGTACCAAGAAATCGGTACACATCAGTGGAACTACGAAGAGGAACTGTTGAATGGGAAAGTTTAGTTACAAGATTCACCCAGACATTTTGTCATGTCCCCAACCCTTACTCGGCAAAGAGGATGTGGCTAAAATCTAACAGCCTGGGAAAAGTAAGCCCCATGAACATAATATAAAAAAAATTGCTTGAAAATAAAACATTAATAAGTATAAATAAATGCATAATGAAATGAACATGATATATGCAGCGAAAGCGAATCATTAATTCAACACATTCATGCTTTCAACATGTTCATCATAATTTCATAATAATTCATAAGAAAATATAGTTGCAGAACTTAAATACACAAGAATACTTATCTTTGAAGAAGCTCATCCCACAACTAGCTATGTCGCTCCAACGTTCCACCCAACCATAGGCTAGTGTGCTCTTTAATCTCTAAACAACACTGCCACCCCCAAGCTAGGCATGATCTTCCCCAAGGAATAAGGAACACTAGTAGACTTCACCCATAGCCAAGGATACAATTAAAATTTAGTCAAACCAACACATTTGGGTTTATAAAACTTACACAGGAAATGGTTTACACTTAGCCAAATTCACATGAGACACAACCAAGCCAACAGATGGGTTTATCAGGCTACCAGCCAAGCCATCCTTCCAGTTGGGTTTATCAAGCTCTCAAGGAGGTGGAAAGACTAACTGCTAAGCTACTGAGCTCAACCCCAGAGCTATGAGCACCCACACCAGATCTAGCCTGGTTTCTAAACAATTACACACCCAACACAAGGAAGCATTACCTTCTCTGCTACACAGTCCCTCAGGCCATGCCTTCCCTTCTAGTGCTATTTAGGGCATGCAAAGAAGAAAACCAGTCTTTTAGATTCGTCTGTGAGGTTCTTTCACACACTAGGTTTATCAAGCAAGTCTAGACTCTATTTCCATTCAATAAATAAATTCAAATGCCAAATGTGGATGCACACATAGGGATCTCAGTCCTGGGATTTATCAAAACATAGCAGATGCCAGGGATTACATACACACACAGAAATTTACCAATTTCTGAACATTGCCAAGGCCAGACCGATTGCTGCAAAAATGCCAAAAAGAAAAATGTTGTCGGTCTTTCAAATCAAAAGACACAAAATCAGATTCAAGGAAATCGTATTCAAGAAATCAACTAACAAACAAGATAAAATGTGAGAGAGAACAAAATTGCCGAACAGGGGAAAAATCATAACACAAAAACTAGAAACATGAAGGAATCAGATCACCAGACAGGAGAAATTCCTAAAAGGTTCAAACTCAGAATCATTTTTTTCTTTCCTGCTACTGCATGAATGATCAATTGGGTTTCCAAAAAAAATTTGTTCAAACCAAATCGTGAGGGAAGGTGAAATGCTGCCGCATGAGGGAAAGGTGGCCACTTTTGGTGATTTCTTGCCTAAGAAATTCAAAAAACAATTTTCTCAAAGTGGGTCTCTGCCCAATTCGAATTTCCCCACTCTTCCACTCCCTCATCCTTAGGAAAAGATCATTCCCCCATCTCATTTAGTTGCATTGGCATAGCCGGCTGAGGGTTTTAATTAAAATTGCAATTTTAACATAATGCTCAGTTGTTAATGCTCAAATACCATAAAACAAATACCATCGGCCACACCTTACTTGCCGAATTATAAATACTAAATTGATGGTGGGTATTTTTCCTAGCTCCACACCATGATTATTTACATTATTTTATTTAAATGCAAACCGTGGTCAATACCGGGGTATTACACATTTGAGTTCACAAGCGAACATCCAACAGTTGATGTTGCGTTACAAATAATGAGGGAAAATATATTCAAATAAATCTCGGTCGTAGCTACCAATCACCATCAATATAGCATGTCAGTCCACCACTAGACGGAATGTTACAATATTACAAGCGAATCAGGTGATGATGATCTGCTTGAGATAAACATACCTAATTCAGAAGGTATGCATGTAGTGGAAGGAGCTGGTATGCCTAGTGACCAAATCCTAAGTCCACTCAAGATCAAGAAAGTAAATATTTGCTTGTATGAAAACCCAAATTTTGCCAACATTGGAGACTACTGGGACAATGAGACTTTCTAAAATATCACTAACTTACTACATGAATTTCAGGATCTGTTCCCTACCAAATGTTCTGAGATGAAAGGTGTAATAACCCAAAAATTCGTAAAAATTTAAAAAAAATTAAAGTGACATAAAATGTCTAAAGTCATAGCTAAGTAACTACTAATGGTTAGCGGAAAATGAAACAGTTTATAAAAGAACATGGGATTGCTTCTTTAAAATAACTTGTAAACTAATGGATGTAATCTTAAACACCTGTGTTAGTACTATTAATGAATTAACAGCTTTAGTTCTATCAGAGTTAGAAAAGGACTTGCATTTTGCTGCCGCTAGATATACTAATGATTAACTTTTATCAAATAGTTAAGAATTCTTGTATGAGATTGGGGCTTACTTAGTGTTCTGCTAACTCAATTGGACTGTTGGTTTCTTACAGGTTTAGCAGGTAAGCGTAAGATCCAGTAGGTGTTATTTAAAATTATGTCGAGAACTACTTCCCTAGCATGATTAAGATGCTAGTTTTAGAAATGGTTTAAATATGTTGCTTGTGTTCAAGGAGGTAATGTTAATTCTTTTTCCGTTGTTATAAATCCATAGTTGTCTTTATAACTAACACCATAATGATTTTCTATCAAAAATATAAACGACGTTTTAAATTGCAAGAGTAAGTACTTACCAAAGTTCCATTAATCGTATGAAGATTATTCTCTAAAAGTCTAAAGAACACAGTTTTATTATCTTGTGTTTACAATAATGGTTATTTATAATTTCCCATAGAGAGAATAGAGCTCATGGTTTTGGGCTTAAGTTCACTTCAAACTTTTTAGTGATCTCGCAGCTATTCTCGCTTCAATACTCAAAAGGTGTCATTCTCTTAAAGCATGATCAAGTTACCTATGTTTTTCAATTATAAATTTAACAATGGGTTGTTATAATTTTAACACGAATTCTCCATCATTGTTAGTCTTTAGTTTCTCGAACACTCCTTCATCAAAACAGCATAAAGGCTATGTTTTCAAAAGTTCAAGGCTTTTCTTTTTACTATGGTCATAAATTATAATATAACCATCTCATAACTCTTTTACTATTTCTAATATTACACCATCTATTTGACTTGTTTGAAAGCATGAAGATATTCTAGGATAAAAATAGTATTCAAGTTATAACCTAAGGTAGAATACCTACAAAACAAACCACTATGATGAAATCGAAAGATGGCAATCATATCTTGTATAGTTTGAAATGATTGTTGGTTTTGAAATAATGCAAATGTTTGATTGCAGCGCTGACTATAGGTTTCCACCCACGCTTGGAGAATTATTTAGATGGACACGTGGATAGGTTACATCCACTCGAGGGTTGACATAAAACCTTGAAACCATACTCAATTTCTTTGTGTAGCGAGAGTTCCTCCTTTGTGTTGGTCGAGTTGAGAGCTTGCGGCCATGAGAGGCCTGTAACCACCTTCAAACATTTGACATTGCACCTGAAACTTCTATGCTATGACTACTAGGAGAAGTCATTAATGGTTTTGGTCTTCCTGAGTGTTGAATAGTTACATTGAGAGTGTGTATTGGCTTTTCTTTGAGGCTCGAAGGTTGTGCTTTCCTTTAACCTGCAACAGAACACTCATAGCTTCTACCTTCATCTGGTTGAGTTGATTTCCTTGTGTTTCCTTCACAGAGGTGACTTCACGTCTTCTTCCTTTCAGCATGGTGCCAAAATGTGACCTGGTGTGGCCATCTCTTCTCAGCTTCAACTCCAAGTTTCAATAGGTAAAGACTTACCCTAAACTTGGGTTTACATTTGTTTTCTTACGAGGGTTTTTACCATTTTTATGCAAACAAAGTATTTATACTGATATGGTTTGATTCTTGTAGGTATTTGCTCCCGGTTCCAACGTTGTAGGTGAAAGCGAGCTCACTCTTCAGTTTTTACATGAGCATCCAACTGGTAAGCCCCGGTTCCAACGAGGGTTTCTTCCTGTGTGACGTTGTGGTTGTTGGAAGTTGGTTCTTGTGGTTGAAAATATGGCATGGCCTCGGTTCTCTATTAGCTTATGTTTAAAACATTGTTTGTTATTACAGAATTTTTAGAAACCCTTAAAAGGGTACTTCATGCAGGGTGAAGAAGGCTCTGGAAGCCGTGATGGAAAATGGTTTTTATTTGGTGTTTTCATCCTTACGGCCTGAACAATGTAATTTCTTTCATTTTAATATGATAGAGCCCAACTTTGAACTCAATGAGGCTGTAAGCCTCTGTCTAGTTAAGTTTTAGTTTTTATAATGTATTTGAGTAGGTGAAGAAAGACTGTGAAACAGTCAGGATTGTAACTGGGAACAGGATTTTTCTCCTATCAGTAAATTATGGATATTGTTTGATATATATATATATATATATATATTAAATAGTTTGGTTTTGTTAACAGGCCTGAGCCTCGACCCTTTAATTATAAAGGCTGTAAGTCATTCCTTATTATTTGATTCTTTTTTTGCAAATTGTTTATGTAATATTTGATTATTAAATTATGTTTTCAACAAATTGTTTAAGTAATATTTTTAATGATTATCCTGTATTATAAGGATTCCAATGCAAAGTTTATGGGACATTTTACTGTGTTTAAGAGTAATATTTTACTGTGTTTTTAGCTCAAAAGGGTTAACTAATAAGTAAACCCTATAGTTTGATAATAGCATTATTTATACTTAGTAATTCTTAGCTCTATTTATTTAATATTTTCCTTAATGATTTTTATAGTTTGTTTTTAAATCTCGCCTAAGAAGGATTAGGTTTTATTACTACATACTTGTGAATGGGATATATTTATCTTTCAAAACCTAAGTAGTGTATTTAAGTTACTGTAGAGACTTCTGTATAAGATCAGAGACACATAGTGTATGAAAATAAAATGTTATAAAATTTTTTGAAAATTCTCTTTACCTCGTTCTTAAATGATAGATTGTTTACTATACTTATATTTATTTATTAAACTGTAAGTTCTATGTTTTATAAAGAATACTAATATTAGAATTAGTTCTATAAATAATATGATTACTAAAGTTTTTACATACCTATCTTTTAGTTTTTATCTGAAGTAAATACATTTACTCTAGACAATATTTATTACTTCTTTACAGTAGAAATCATAAGCAAACTAAAGTAAAATGTAGTTACAATTTTCATTCAAGTGAAAAGAATCTTCATATTCACCTAAACACCCAGCTGTACTAGAGTACTTCCTAAGCCAGGCATGGAAAAATACAGTATGGAATTCTAATTCTATATGTTTCTCATTTTACATATTTATTACTATTTCTAACATAATCTGCAAACTACCAAGTCTAACATTACACAGTTCTCCTTTCTTCATAAACTGTAATTAAATACTAACATGCCTATATTTAAAACTAGTAAACATTTTACTGAGGATGGTAAATAAAAATAGCATAAAGACAAATAGAACCTGTCAATGATAAGACGACAACAACTTAAGAAGGTTGTTCCTCCCAACCAATCTCCTGGAGAACGCTCAGACAGTGCTTCCTCAAGACCCCCGAGCTTATTCCTGGTCCTCTTGGCAGAGTATTGGGTGGAGAATATAACCTTAAGACCTTTTGTCACCTTACTGGTCCAATTACCTTAGTAATTAAAATCTGCTCACAGTAGTAAGAAATTCAGCCTAATAGCTGCAATAAGTTCAATCTCAGTAGTTAACCCCTCAAACTCACTTCAGTAATCCCCTCCATTGAATTTCTCTTGAGTAAATTCATTCACCCTGAATGATCACCTCCTAGAATGAGAAGCCTCATCTGTCTTCAATGGGAAATTTTATAGAGATGCCTAGGTCTTCTGGGTCAGTTTTTCATTTAATGAGCCACCTGCTCCAGTTCCACTTACTTGGGGAATCATGACCACAAATATAGGGAATTTGCCACCTGCAACAGCTGGAAGTAGTTTGAGGATGCTGCCACTTGTCAGTGTACTCTCCACCCAGTCTCCTCCACCAATTGACCAGTAAACACTCTTTTAACAGCTTCCCTAAGATGTTCTCTCATCATTTATTTATTTATAAATAAAATATTCTAAATTACATTAATTATTCTTGACCCCACTATGTCATCAATTACAAACTCAGCATAAAATATAACACAATGTTCCTCAAATAGCATTAAATTGTTTTTGCAAATTTGGGCATGTGACAAAAGGCATAGTTAGGGACCTTGGAGAAATGAAGATACCTTTGAGGCTCGATGAAAAGTTGGTCAAGCAGCGACCGTACATATTAAACCCGTGCTACAAAGAAAAAGATAAAGTTGAACTGGAATGAATGCTAGAAGCATGTGTCATAGAACCTGTTGAAGAATCAGAATGGATCAGTCCGATTGTAGTCCAAGACAAGAAAACTTTAGGTGAAGTGACGATTTGTGTGACTTGATAAAATTAAATGATTCCTTCCTACACCATCAATTCCCAACATCGTTCATAGATGAAGTATTGGAAAATGTCGGAGGACAAGAAATGTATTCATTCACTGATGGATTTTCGGGCTTCCATCAGATAAGAATTGGAAAGGAGGACTATCACAAGAACACCTTTGCGACGGACTGGGGATGTTACCAGTACACGGTAATTCCATTTGGACTAAAGAATGCGCCTGCAATTTTTTCTAGAATCGTAGTTGCTGCGTTTAAATATTTTATACATAAATTTCTTGAAGTCTATTTTGATGACTGGATGATATTTGGTCTTGTAAAAGACCATATTGAGAGTCTCGGAATGATGCTGGAACAGTGTCTCCAGTATCAAATTTCTTTAAATTTTAAAAAGTGTATTTTTTGTGCACCTTTTGGAGCTTTGTTAGGCCCCGAAAGTTTGATTGATCCAACCAAAATTTACATCATCCTTGACTTACCACCACCTACCACTTTTAAGTAGTTAAGTGGAACATTAGGACATACATGATACTACATAAAGTTTATCAAGGGATACGCCGAGGTGACTACCCCGATGGAGAGACTTCTGAAAAAAGATACTAAGTTTCAGTGGACAAAAGAATCTAAAGAGAGTCTAGACAAGCTGAGGAACAAGATGGATACTACGCCAATACTTGTATTTCCATACTAGAAAAAATAATTCCATGTTCATGTCGATGCAATGTCTGTTGCACTCGGCGTGGTACTAGTGTAGATGGGGGAATAAGCAATCGATCGCCCCATTGCTTTTTCTAAAAGAACATTATCAACTGCAGAGAAAAATTACACCACAATGCAAAGGGAAGGGCTAGCCATGGTGTATGCGCTGCAAAACTTTAGACATTATTTGTTGGGTGGAAATTTCAAGATGTACACTAACCATTCTATGTTGAAATATTTGGTCAATAAGCTAGTGTTGGGGGGGAATATCTGTCGGTGGATTCTCCTCTTCGAGGAATTTAATTTTGAGATGATTGTTAAACCAGGTAGGTTGAATATGCGACCAAACCACTTGTCAAGAATTGAAAGTGGAGAAGAACCTACTAGTCTGGAAGATAATCTCCCTAATGCACAACTTTTTACGATAACCATGTATGATGATCAATATAAATATATCATACATTTTATGAGTACAGGTTATGTGCCAACTGAGTTTACCACGGCGCAAAATAAATAGTTAATAGTATGAGCCCTATATTTCCAGTTGATTGATAGGTGTTTGTATAAAATGGGCCCTAATGAGATACTTCGATGATGTTTTTTGGAGCATGAGCGCCCAATGATATTAAGTGAAGTAGATGTTGGTGTCACAGGATGCCATTATGGAGGAAAAGCGAATGTGAGAAATATTTTGCAATCATGACTATGGTGTCCCACCATGCATGCAGATGCTCGAGATTATTGTCGAAGTTGTAATACCTGTCAAAGAATTGGGAAGCCATCCCGAAGGGATGAAATTCCATTGGTGCAAAATATCACACTCCATGAGTTTGATAAACGGGATGTTGACTTTGTAGGACCTATCAGTCCAGCAATAAAGCACACCAAAGAAAGGTATATTATTATTATGACTGATTACCTGACCAGAAGGTCAAAAGCTATGACACTAAAGGCCTGTACTGCTATGACAACCGTGAAGCTCTTATTTTAAAATGTTGTGACAAGGTTTTTTTTCCAAATTATTTTAATTAGCGATCAAGGTACGCACTTTGTAAACCAATTGATTGAAGAACTAACTGATGATTTCCATATAGAGCATCAAAGAACAACTCCATATCACCCTCAAGAAAATGGAGTTGTCGAAGCATTTAACAATATTCTCTAAATGCACTAACAATGGTATGCAATCCACAAAGGGATGATAGGGATCAAAAAATATCTACAGTACTATGGGCATATCACACAACATGTAAGAAGTTGATAGGCCAAACACCATTCAGGTTGGTATATGGACAAGAAGTTGTCATGCCTATGGAATATATTGTACCAAGTTTTAGAGGTTTTGCAATAACGGAAATTACATATGTTGATGTTGTAGAAGAAATATTGCTTCAACTAATCCACTTAGAGGAAGAAATCTTTATTGCAGGATCTTACCAGAATGTAGAAAAGTAAAGGAAAAAGGTATGGCACGATAGACACATTAAGAGAAAACATTTTAAAGTCAAGGGTCTTGTTCTTATGTACGACAGTAAATTTTCCAAGCATCTAAGAAATATGAAAACACATTGGTTAGGGCCATATGTCGTTAAGGAAATCACAAATGAGGGAGCAATTAAGTTAGAGAAATTAGATGGGACAGAGGTCAGAGCGCTCATCAATGGGAGCCGAATGAAGCCTTGTTTTGATAAATGTGACAAGGTCGCATCATCATTCAAAAATAATATATATATATGTGTGTGTGTGTGTGTGTGTGTGACCTAAAATTTATTTGTACAGACTGTGGGTATGCCACACAGAGAAGTAAAGTTATCTCAAATTGGCATTTGGACAAGATTAGAAATCTTGAGTGAAGGAAATTGGCTTGTCGTAGAATAGAAACCCTTTTGGGAAGGGAAATGTAAGTTGGAATAACTGTGACCAAAAGTGTAAGAAAAGGAAATTCAATTCACAACAAATGCGATGAGGAACTTGAAAAAAAAATGTAAAATCTAAATCGTAAGAGGAACGACAAGGAGCTGATGGAGCTTGAAAAGAGAAGTGAATTTACCACATGAAATAACATAGATGGGAAATGATGTGATGTTGGCACAATAATTAATAAAATTGCTGAAAATAAAATTGTCAGACATTAAAATCCGTAGACACCAAGATAATCTGATTTCCATCTCAGTCATAGGTATCATGACGTTAGAACAAAAAGGGGTGGCATAGTTTGCAGTGTTAACATAATGACTGGGAGGGGTGACCCATGTGATTGATCGTGTTGTCATTATACTACTCAAGGATTGTGTGTGTGAAAATTTGATAGATTGAACACCTGGGAAATCCTTCTACTACCCCTCACTTGAAAATCAACTCTCATATAAGGCCTCAATGAGCTACTATTTGTATTAATTCTTGCACATGATCTAGGAACTAGGAATCAAAATAATCAAAGAATAATTAACAAATACTCATGAATCAGTGTTAATTGGAACTAGAATGGTTTCCTCTCTGTATATTCAATAAACAATGAATGGTTACAATACCAATGTCAAGCAATTGCTTAACTCCATGAAGAATTCGAATACCTAAGGGGACAATTCGAATTCAATGAGTGAGTCTGGCTTAACTGACTCTTAGCCATTCAATCACACTCAGTTAACCACTTGACCAAAACCCTAATTGACTCACCAAACCCTAACTGAAGTCAGAGTGAAATAAATGACTGAATCTCAACTGAAGGAGATCAAACACATGTCATAGCAAGCCAACCATCAAGTGCTAGTGCTCCATGACTTCAATGAACCCCGATGAGGTTAACTGAAGATGAACTAACCATTAAAAGTTGGTGGAGGCGCCTTGTTGACTCCAAATCATTAAATAATAATAAATAATCATTAAATAATATATTTAATGAGAGGAGGCACCCTAACTGACTGGTTGAACTGATTCTAACCACCAGTTAGAAATTAGGTGCATTAATATCACTGAGATCACCCTTGAAGTGCTCCAGTTAGCCTCCTTGACTGTAGGAGAAGGATAAGTTAGCCTCCTTGACTGTAGGTAGGTGTGGGTGTGACTGGATGATGGCAATTAATGCTCCAATGATGTCAATTAAACTTAGGATAGTGGTTTAACTAGGCCAATTTGACCAAAAGAGTGTGTATGATGGTAAATGTCTCCAACACCCCCCCTTAAGCTATACTCAAGAAGAGTTGGAAAACATAGATGCATAAAATTCTAGGGCCCCAAAAACAAAGGCCATAGGTCACCCTGTACAATAAAGTAACTGCTTAATATAACCAAGGAAACGGGGAAAACCTCATGGGAAAAATACCCCCCCTCAAACTAAGCAATAAATCAAGAATTGGTTCTTCTATGCAGCAGCATCCTGAGACTGTGCATGTGAACCTCTGACTGCAAACTAAATGAATATGTCTGGAGGAATCTTCCACTTTGGAAGAATAACAATGCACTCAACTGAATCAGAAATATAAACAGTTGCACGGTGAAAACTGGACCCATGTAGAGTAGCTGAAATCATCTGAAGAGAGAGCAAAGGTTCTTGAGAATTCGAACCATGTGTGGAACACTCAAGAAACTGATATGTTGCAGCCTTGAACAGCAAACCATGAGTGGTAAAATCAGCCCCAAATATTAGGATCAAGTGTCCAAGCGGATGCAGAATGTCTTCCTCTTTACTAGTTCTGTGAGGAGATGAGCTTGTGACCAAAGGTAGAGAATCCCTGGGAATCTAGAGAGTGAATGCTTGAACTCCATAATCTGATATAGATTCTAAAATAGCTACTAAATCACAAAATAAAATATCAGAAACCTCATAAGAGGAAACTAACACCAAATCCCTAGCAGCAAAATTGAAGAAGAACTGCGGTACTTGATTTTTCACACCGGAATTGGTGAGAGCAGCTACAAGCATGGCTGAAAGCTCTTGGATTTTAAAATATGAACAAAATAATATCAGATCAGAATTTAAATTAGATATAAATAAGTTCACAACAGATCCAAAACTATGAAATGAAATCAAATCCCCAGCAGGAGTTTTGTAGGAGACTTGCGGTACTTGTTTCTTCACACCGTTGATGAGAACAACTACAAGTAGTACTAAAGGTTTATGAACCTGAAATTTTGAACCAAGTAATATCAGATCATATCCAAATAATATCATATCATATCCAATAAGGTTCATATCAGATTCAAAATTATGGTCAACTGAGACGGTAGATGCACAGTTTTCGTCTTCTTCAAAATTCTGAATTTTGGTGCATGCAATCCTATTGGAATTTGCTGGAAGATCTAGATCATGGGGAGAAAGTTGATCACTCTTGTAATCTGATATTTTTTCCAAAATATCTAAGGTATTACATATTTCCACACCAGCATCAACATTAGAGGGATAAAAATCAAATTTCTCTTCACTTTCGGAAGCAATTACTGGTAAATTTTGCATAGAATTCAAAGGAAAATCACCGGTGAATGTTTGCATGGAAGTGCAACAGTGTTTTTCTTCAATATCAGAGATTTGAATGTATTCTTTTGTTTTAGAAATATGAGAAGATGAGATATCAGAGATCTCATGAACTTCCAGAGCATCAGGAGAAGGAGTCACTTCATGGAGACTTTATTTAATTTGAATTGAATGTGTAGAAGATTTTTCTTCATCTTCATCTTGAACAACTTCACCAGAGAGAGTAAAGGCTGAGAATTTTGAGTGAAGAACTCTTGTGGTGCTAGCTGTGATCTCCAAAGTACTTTTATGATCCTCATTGTGCTTGCCAAAGGTTTTTTCCAATATTGTCCAGACT
The DNA here is from genome assembly GCA_001517045.1 of Pseudotsuga menziesii. NCBI lineage: Eukaryota > Viridiplantae > Streptophyta > Pinopsida > Pinales > Pinaceae > Pseudotsuga > Pseudotsuga menziesii. Next base: position 214,637 of record LPNX010959790.1, read on the forward strand.
TCCTTTGGGTGTTCAACAGAACCAAGAATAAGGTAGTACAAGCTAGGAGAAAGGGCCAGACATATTGCTCCAATGGCTCTATCACCGTCATTTAGCCAGTCATTCTCATTGTCATAAGACTCTTTTCCAAGTCCATTAGACACCTCATAGAGACCTCGTCTCTTTAGAGATGCAATCATCTTCAACTTCCATTCCGAATAGCTTGTGAATGGGGTGAGAAGAGGGATTGATGAGTCCATTCGAAGTTGTACCTGTTAAGACCTACAAATCAAAACAAAAAGGGGCACCGTAAGGTTGTACATCCTGCACATTCTAGGATTTCATCACACCCAGCATAGTCAATCAAACAAGCTTGAGCAACAAGATCTTTACTTGGGATATTGAGTGGTAAGCCTTGGCTTCTGGTGCAGTGCTGGATTTTTGAGCTATTGCTCAAATTTCATGGAGAAATCTGTCAAAAAGCTTGTTTTTGAGAGATAGATATTTGATCTTCCATATGCTCTGATACCATATTAATTCTTGCACATGATCTAGGAACTTGGAATCAAAATCATCAAAGAATAATTAACAAATACTCATGAATTGGTGTTAATCGGAACCAGAATGGTTTCCTCTCTGTATATTCAATAAACAATGAATGGTTACAATACCAATGTCAAGCAATTGCTTAACTCCATGAAGAATTCGAATACCTAAGGAGACAATTCGAATTCAATGAGTGAGTCTGGCTTAACTGACTCTTAGCCATTCAATCACACTCAGTTAACCACTTGACCAAAACCCTAATTGACTCACCAAACCCTAACTGAAATCAGAGTGAAATAAATGACTGGAGCTCAACTGAAGGAGATCAAACACATGTCATATCAAGCCAACCATCAAGTTCTAGTGCTCCATGACTTCAATGAACCCCGATGAGGTTAACTGAAGTTGAACTGACCATTAAAAGTTGGTGGAGGCACCTTGTTGACTCCAAATCATTAAATAATAATAAATAATCATTAAATAATATATTTAATGAGAGGAGGCACCCTAACTGACTGGTTGAACTGATTGTAACCACCAGTTAGCAATTAAGTGCATTAATATCACTCACATCACCCTCGGAGTGCTCCAGTTAGCCTCCTTGACTGTAGGTAGGCGTGGGTGTGACTGGATGATGGAAATTAATGCTCCACTAATGTCAATTAAACTTAGGATAGTGGTTTAACTAGGCCAATTTGACCAAAAGAGTGTGTATGATGGTAAATGTCTCCAACAATTTGAAGCATCTAGAGTTGAAGCAAAAGTGTTGGAAGAGTATGGTGACTATGAAATTTAGTGCTAGTTCCCCTAGGGGCCCTATGATTGAATTTTTTATACCTGTTATGGTTGAATGAAATGTTATCGATTATGTTCCACAGCACGCTAGGAGGATATTGGAAGATGAGCTAGTTCTAGTCCTCCTTTCACTAATGATACGAACCAGCTTACTAGGGTTGGAAATGAGGAAGTGTTCTGGTTCCTATAATAATAGAACTATCTCAGCATTTCTAAGACGGGATGAAGAAACAATGGCTAGAATACAATGACCAAAGGACATCCATCAAATTCATTAGATAACACTGTGGAACTAATTGCCACAGTGCATATTATCCATTGGTAGAACCCATCGATCCGAACTAGTGTTCAGATAGCAACAAACATAAAGAGAGGCCATCATCATCACCACCCTCTATGCAAATCGCTAAAAACATAAGGGGTGATAACACTTTCAAGAAAAATATGAACTAGTAGATTCTAATGAAGGAAGGTAAGGCATTGATGGGATGGAAAACTTCATCAGTAGTGAAGCAAATAAAAACACTGAGTTTATACTAGAATTGTCAACTATTGTGAGCTCCAAGGTTTATACCGATGTTGCATACTCATTCGAGGATGATGCAGAGGAAGTTTCTGAAGGGAGGAAGGAAAAACCTGGGATGAGTTTGAGATGAATATAGAAATGAAACCTGTTATATTTTTATCATATAAGCTACCATTATGATCTTAAGATCTTTAACTGAGAGAATAACATGCACAGCAATAAAACACAAGCACAACACAAGAGACAAGAGACATAAATAATTTTCCTCAGGGAAATGATAAAGGAGAAAACCCCACAACTTCCTCAAAGATAGAATCAGCACCAAAGGTAAAACCCAAAAACATAAATATGATCTCCCGACAGCTGCAGTCTCTCTCTCTCACACTGAGAGAGCTTCTTCTCTCTCACTCATGCGCCCCAATGAGTGAGTCTGTGTGTCCTAAATAGAGAGACTCACTCTCTATTTATATTCTTTCATTCACTTGGAACCCACTCCATCATGCCAACCTCACTTAACAATTACTTACTAGAGCCGACATCTCTAGGAATTTCTAATAACCCTAGTGCCCCACCGCTTGTGTGGAATTTTCCTCCTTCGACCAATAGGAGGGTAACACAATGGTGGGGACTATTGCCCCAACTTACAATGACTCACCTAGGGTTGACTTCAATAGTGTAATAACCCAAGAGCCCCATAACTGTGGGGACTTTAACCCTTGACCAATAGGAGGGTTACCCATAATGACTTGACATGACTTTCTCATTATAGAAACTTCCCAGAATAAACATCGGGGTATGACATGACTCAAATACATTACAATACATAAAAAATACAAGTGAATACATTTCGAAGTTACAAATACATCAACACTCCCTCTTAACTAGGAAGGTATTCTCTCGACACAATTTATCAGCACAAGTCTTCTTCTCTGTATCATCTAGTCATCTGCATGTTCAAGTCATCTTCATCTAGATCTAGATCATCACTTGATCTGGATCATCATCACTGAATCTAGATCATCACTTGATCTAGATCATCATCACTGAATCTAGATCATCACTAGATCTAGACCATCATCATCACTGGATATGGATCATCACTCGATCTAGATCATCACTAGGCATCATCACTGGATCTAGATCATCACTTGATCTAGATCATCACTGCTAGATCTAGATCATCACTGTTGGATCTGGATCATCACTTGATCTAGATCATCACGGGTGCTATCTCATTATTCTTCTTATCACGGGAATTTCTATAGAGCCAACCCTTTTTCATGCTGGTTGCAGGCCTACCCTCCATGTAGGTCTTCTTCAGCACTTATATCTGACCTACTCGTCAGAAAGGCATAGTACTCACATCCATCCAGGATGGAACCACATCCTACCATAATGATGGAAGATCTCTGTTCTTCCATCCAGGCTGGAACCACATCCTTCTCACAATGATGGAAGATTTATGTACTTCCATCCAGGCTAGAACCACATCCTACCACAATGATGGAAGATTTTCGTACTTTCATCCAGGCCGAAACCACATCCTACATGAATTATGGAATATGTCTATTCTTCTATCTAGGTCAGAACCACATCATGCTCACAATGATGAAAGACTCTCATCCAAGCTGGAACACATCCTTCTCACAATGATGAAATATTTCTGCACTTACATTCATCCAAGCGGGAACATATCCTACTCACAATGATGAAAAGCCTCTACATTTACATCCATCCAGGCAGGAACACATCCTGCTCACAATGATGGAAGGTCTCTGCACTAATATATGTTCTTGTAGGAACCAATCCTACAGTCACATCAGAATGGCCCCCAGTCATCGACTGAGCTACCTAGTAACTGACCAGGTGCCTCCATTCTCCTAGAAAATGGCAGTTGCCCTTACATATGGCATGCTCGTTGAAATGGCCAACGCTCACATCTGACATGGAAGGAACCTAATCCTTTAGCCATGATAGAATGCTTCAGCCCTTACATCTGATCAAGGGGGAACACATCCCTATATCACATTAGAATGGCTTCTCAGTCCTAGACTGAGTTTTCCTGGTAACTGACCAGGTACCTCCATTCCCAGAATGGCAATTGACCTTACATCTGTCCTACTAAATAGAATGGCCAACACTCACATCTGACATGGAAGGAACCTAATCTTTTAGCCATGATAGAATGGTTCATCCCTTACATCTGATCAAGTGGGAACACATCCCTCTATCACATCAGAATGGCTTCTCGTTTCTAGACTGAGTTTTCTTGGTAACTGACTAGGTGCCTCCATTCTCCTAGAGAATGGCAGTTGCCCTTACATCTATCCTACTCGACAGAATGGCTAGCACTCATATCTGACATGGAAGGAACCAATCCTCTCACCATGACAGAATGGCTCAGCCCTTACATTTGACCATGGAAGGAACCAATCCTCTCACCATGACAGAATGGCTCAGCCCTTACATTTGACCATGGAAGGAACCAATCCTCTCACCATGTCAGAATGGCTATGGGACTCATCACTTTTCCTTGGAGGAAACCTCGATCTGGAGAACACCAAGCCTCTCCCTAAAGTACTCAAACTTCACCCTATCCAATGGCTTCGTCAACACATCAGCTATCTGTTCCTCCGTCACAACATAGTGGAGCTTCATTGCTCCCCTCTACACCATATCCCTGATATAGTGATACTTGATCTCGATATACTTTGACTTGTCATGGAACACTGGATTCTATGACAACTTCATGCAACTCTGGTTGTCACAATGTATACAAGTAGCATCCATCTGGAGATCAAATAAATCATACAGTAGCTTCTGTAGCCATACTACCTCACAAATAGCTGAACAAGCTGCAACATACTCTGCTTCAGCTGTACTCAGTGCCACACAGGATTGCTTCTTGATAAACCAAGAGATCACACCTGATCCCATACTGAAGCAACACCCTAAAGTGCTCTTCCTATCGATGGCACTTCTTGCCCAATCTGAATCAACATAACCCTCCAGGTTAATATTCTGATTTGCATCGTGCTTGAGCCCATAATCAACTGTACCCCTCAGGTACCTTAGAATATGTTTTGCAGCAATCAAGTGAACATGTCTCAGATCTGTCAGGAACTGGCTCAAGGTGTTCATAGCAAAGCAAATATCTGGTCTCATGTTCGTCAGGTACATCAAGGACCCAATCATCTGACGATACATCATAGCATCAACTAAATCTGATGAAGCATCACTCAATAGCTTCATGTTTGATGCCATAGGTTAGGTCATGGTCTTGCATTCAATCATCCTGAGCCTCTTCAAGATCTCTACTGCACACTTCCTTTGTCCAAGGAATATTCCATCCGCATTCTTCCACACCTCCATGCCTAGAAAAAATAGTGCATCGACACATAACAGGAGCATCACTGGTCTTCTGCCTTCAACCTTGACACAAAGGTTGGAATTTTCTTTACTCTCAGTAAGGCCTATGGTCATCAATAATCTATCCATCCTGTCGTACCATGTCGAACCTTAGATCTTCTGCAGTCACTCCCTCTAAAGTGGAGTGTCATACTCCCTCTGTCTTCTGTACTCTATGCACTGAAACCTTCTGTACCGGAGTGACAAGTAGCTTCCTATGCTACTAATATTCTATGTGACCATCTAGTGTATAGACTTGCATCTTCAACCTTGTAGAAAAGGTTAAGATCTTCATCAAGCTCATCATATATGTGTTTAAACTCTTACTGGATGCAAATGTCTCTTCATAGTCTAGGCCTTCTTTTCATGACAAGCCTTGTGCTACTAATCTTTCTTTGTATCCCACGATGTTTCCATCTACTGCATGATGGAACTACGAACTTCCTTTCATGTATCGAAACTGCATCCTAGACATCATTCTTCTTGAACTAGAATTCTTTATAATCTTGAAGGTTCTGCATCAATGATGTCACTGTATTCGTCATATTATTCTTCATTTTGAAATGTCGTCACTTGTTCTTTGGAACAAGTCTTATCCTTCTTTGCTTGCAGGCGATTATGTATGCAATCTTTCCTACAAGTCAATTGCATTTGTATGGTTAGAAACATTTCATAAGGAATATTCATATTGGAAAATACTTATGCATAAATATATGATCATGCAACTACTTTAGCCAATACAACTTTCATCCATATCTCACAGAAACGTTTCTAGATGCCTTCCATATCTACCAGGACAACATTGAGATTGTGCACTAATCCAATATGTCAGTAAAGAGGTTTCACTCTAGATAAGTAGCAATGGAGATTTCTATGGCATCATGAGCTGCTTACCCATCACATGCATATCAGTAGTATACTGTCATTAATGCAAACATTCTATCATGCATAATACATTAACTAAATATAAACAAATGCATAACAAAACAATGAAATGACAATTGAATACTTATCTTTATTTGTTTCATGGGCAAACTCCTTCTTGAGCCTTCAGCTTCATCATCTTCTTCATTCATGATAGCATCATTTCTTATCCAAATGCTACGGTGGATAAGAGGTGCTTCAAGAGTTTAGTTCTTCATATTCCTCATCGCTTGAGGGATCTTCTTTGGATGGTGAGAGCTTGATATTCAGTTGCTCCAACCTTCTCTTCTCAAGCTTCTACTTCTTGTGTGTTCTCTTCCTAGAGTCTATTGAAACTAATCACACATTCCTTGCATGAATGAATCCCATGATCCTGGGAGGCCATTAAAGGTGGCTATCACCACTTCTGCATTCTTCACTTCTTCTTTTACCGCTCCAAGTTGTTCTTTGATTTGAGAGACCCTAGTAAAGTATGACTGTATGGTCTCTGCATTCTGGATCTTCACATTCTTCAACTGAGTTCTTAAGGTCATATTCCGATCTATGTTCTTCCCTTCAAATAGCTTGGTAAATGAATCAAATATTTTCGGTGTCTTTAAGGAAGACACTTGTAGTACAAGTTGATCAGCAATGATATTCTTGGCCTTGACCAAGTTCTTCTTGTGTAAGGCTTCTAACCTCATGTCAAAACCCAAAATTTCGAAAAAATTTAAAACTTTTTATAATACAGCATATAAACACATTAAAAGCAATCATTAATGGTTTGATTAGTTTATGCTAAAGAATTGTAACTGAATGATCTTTACTTGTACTTGACTTATATGATGAGTTTCTTGTCTGTTACTGAGTGTCTTCTGTTTGTAACCGCAAGGGGGAAATTGCTATGACAGACTGGGCTTACTTAGCTACTTTAGCTAATGCAATAGTTTTTCTTTCTCTTACAGATTTACAGGTAAGGTTTGGGTCGCAGCACTTTTAAAGTATTTAATATAATAGACTACTGTATCACAATCATTCAGTAAAATATAAATGTATGCTAGCCAGTATTAACAAGCCTTCACAGGTAAATCTTTTCCTGTACTTCTTTTAACAGCTTTTCAATGGTAGATAGTTTAGAATTACTAAAGAAACAGATAGCTAATTTCATTTATACTAGCAACATTAAGTATCCATAAGAAATACTGAATCACCATTGAGTTTACTGTAGTGCATTCAAACTATTTATTTTCTAGTACATAGCTTAAATCTGGATTATCATGTTCGATCCTATTTCTTTTTATTTATTTGTTGTTTGCCACGTCATGCTCAGTGTTAAAATTTATGAACATGTTTGACTGCAAAATTAATTGTAAGTTTGTATTAAGTAAAGTCAATATATACTTTTCTTCTAGCAGCTACAGGCTTTTCTGCCAGCTATAAGTCTTCACTTAGTAAAATTCCAGGAGTTTGGAGTGATAGAAACTATCCTTATTTCCATGATCATAAATTGATTAAATTTCTATGTGCGCCTTTGGAATTACCATGTAATATCATAATCACAAATACTATGAACTTCCAGGTTAAACAAACATTGAGAAATGGTAAAGGCAGTTTACATAAATTACCAGTCTATCTATTACTTACCATTCCTGGTAGATCTTTGCATAGGAAGAATAGTTACAGGTATATTAATCATCATAAAAACTTAAGACTATTATGAAGTTCTTATAAATTCACAATAACATAAGCCATCATAGTTCTAAGAGTTAGTAAAGGTCACAATCATTTTTATAAATAAAGGAAATTATGAGGTTAGAACAAACCCTCATTTGTTCAAGGTCTCTCTCTAGCACTAACATACTTGAACAAAACTTATCATAATATTCCTTTACTTGGTTGTAACTAGGCAAGTGTATTTTATAACAAGGTTATATATATATTGGCTGCAATATGGTAAAACAACATTGTTTTTCGATCTCATAGTTCTTATAACTATTACTCTCTCTATGCTTAGGAAAAGAGACCGAAAGGAAAACTCTACCAATATAATGCATTAGACACATTATATTAATATACATGTTTGTTGTTTTATTTTTGCATGCAAGCGACTATGGTAAGTCAAGCCTTATGATTGCCCTCGTGATGTTTCGAATCATTGACAATGATCTTGGCATGAACTTTATAGTTCTTATCATTGTTGGAAAAAATTATTTAGTTACTACATGGACTCACCTCCACCCTGCATTGTTGTTATAAAAACGATGGTTCAAACCCTAGCTTATCATTCTCCTCGCCGCCTTCGAGCCCTTCGGCCATGCTGCGGATTTTCTGGCTGCTCCACCGCGTTCTGTCTGTAAAAAAATCTTCCTTACTGGTTCAGTTTCTTTGCGTAACTCTCTACTGTGTTGAGAGTAGAATGCTGAGTTAAAATACAAGCTCGCGGGTGGTAATGTATGGTGTTCATTCCACATAGGGTTTGTCCTTTATCGTTCTTACCAGAACTGGTAGAAATAGAAACTGTTGCTGGAGAGAAACCTTGCGCATCCTCCTCCATTGTAGCTGAGTTTTCCTACTCTGTCAAGCTCCATTTTACTTGCGGCTGGGAGGGTTTCTCTCTTCTACCTGTCAATGGTTACTCAACTGAACTTCCATGGCTGTAGCTCCATCAATTTGAAGGTATTCAGGTCTTTTCCTTCATTTATATTCGATATACCAGAATTATAATCATTTTTATTTTATATAGGGTTTAACAATAAAAAAATCTAAACCCTTGCTGCAGGTTTGACTTCCCTCTGCGGCGTAGAAGGTGACAGCTTCGACTGAGGGTTTTCCGGTAAGCCCGGTTCCATCCATGGCGTTTCCTTCTTGCAGGTTCTTAGGGCTGTTTACAAGTTTGACTTTAAATGTCCAAACCTGGGGGTCGCCCAGGTTCATTTTTAATGTATCTACTTGTTCCTTTTAAAATAATTTACTTTTATACAGGCAGAGAGGTTTCTCTGCAAACAAATCGCGACTCTGCCTCTTTTAATGACTCTGTATGAGCAATCTTGTTATGAATACAATGTACAGGCTGTAGATATAATTTAAATGAAAAACAAAGGCAGCCGCGAGGTGCCACAGTGTGAACTCTGTTTCGATACCTTTTCTTTTGTGTTTGTCAGGGTTTTACCCTGGATTTGCAGCGCTGTATTACCTACGCTTCTCCTTTTAAATTAATATAATAATACTGCCAGTTTTTGTATCCATTACTATATTACTTTGATATTTTAGGCTGTGTAACATGTTTGGTTTAATACAGGCTTAAGACAGCCATACAAGGTTTATTTGTTCACGGCCATATGTCATTTGTTAAAAATATTATAATTTACAGTTTATTTCTTAAACTGCTACTCTAGGGTTTTATCCCTAATTTATATAATTTAGATTTGATTTAATTATTTACTTTAACCTGTTGCTATAAGTGCTAATACATACTCTATTTATTTTGTAAATGATTTATTTTTTTAATAAGCTCAAATCGAGCCATTTGTTGTGTTGTAACTTCTATTCCATAAAATGTTACAGGTTATATACTTGAGTTATTTTAAAAGACAGTTTTATAAAAGATAAAAATGGAGCTCATTTATTTAATCTGTAAAGATTCTTGTGTCCTTATCTTTAATTTATTTAACAAACTCTTTATTAAGAGTTTATTTAATATATATATATTAGTATATATACTACAGAGTTTGTAGATTAAATAACTATACTCCCTTAGCATTTCAACACATTGTTGTTTATATGTTAGATAATAATAAGTAATTATTAATGTAATCTGTATGCTTATAGTAACAAAGTAATAAACCTATTCTAAAAGAGATTTTAAACTTTACAAGTTATTTCTATGTTCATTTATAGTGCATCATGTTTTATTTTGTATTGTACAGAGATTAGCATTACGCTAATTTAAAATTCCTGTACATTAAAAAAAAAATATTTAAAAAGTTCTAAAATAAATTTTACTCTATCAGTTGATTTGTTATTTACTTGCAAAGATAGATTAATAATCTATTTAACACTATCTGTGGTCTTATTGTATATACTATAAAACTAATAACATGTATTTATAATACATAGCAGTTATAGTAAGCGTTATAGATAAGATTGAAATATGGAATAAAAGAAAAAGAATAACAAAAGAACTATTCATGAAACCATAGTTCTAGTTAGCTTGCTTGAAATATCTTAACATTGCCTACTTCCTTTTATGTTCTGTAAAAACAAGTATTACATGTTTATACTCTGAAAAGCAAAATAATTATAGCTTAGTATATTGTTCTGGTTTTGAAATAATTTCTGAAGTAAAAGATAATCCTTTGAAAACAAAAAAGAAACTTTAAAGTAGTCAATAAAAAACTCGAGACTAACTTCTATCTTCTATACTGTTCAGTAACTGATATTTAAACACCAAATACAGTAATTTATCAAATAGTAAAGCACTAGTGGTTAGTGGAAAATACTAGATAGGGAACTTGGTTTAGAAGAGTGTTGCTTCATGACACCGAGCTACTGTGCTGGAGTACGGTTTGGTGATACCAAACGTGGAAAAACACAGTAACTACTAACTGGTTTACAAGTGAGATTCTGTGATACTAACTTTACAAAAACTAACTAGCTACTCAAACATATAAATAAACTAATCATGTAACCATTCATGCTCTGAAACATAAAGAAGCAAATTGCAAAACCTGTTTTAAGCTGCGGACAACAACAGCAATGGGAGGCCGTTCCTCCCTACCAACTCCTGGAGAGCGCTCAGACAGCGACTTCTCAGGACCCCCGAGCTTGCTCTGGTCTCCCTGGCTGGAACTAGGTGCAGCAAATCTAATACCAGTCTTCAACTCAGTATTAACTCCGAACTATCAGTCAGTTCTCTTAGCCCAAATAGCTGTATTCAGAGTCAAGTTACTGCAACAATTCACTCAAAACACTTCCTTGCTATTTTTCCCTCTTTCCTCAATGAAATTCCTGAATAACATTCACCTGAATGAATTCTTTCTGGAATAAAATCTGAGCAGCCTCAGCTCTCTTCATTGAGTACTTTTTAAGATTGCCTAGGTCTTAGTTGGGTTAACTGTCATTTAATGAGCCACCTGCTCACATTCCACTTTCTTGGGGAATCATGACCCCAAATATAGGGAAGTTGCCACCTGCAACTTAGGATGTGTTTGAGGATAGTGCCACTTGTCTTTTGCCTTTCCACCTAGTTCCAGCCACCAGTTTGACCAGTAACCTCTTTTAACAGCTCTCCCATGCTGTTGTCTCCATAATTTATTTATTATTAATAAAATATTCTGAATTACACTCCATAACTGTTGACTCTGATGAGTCATCAATCCCTACTTAGGATTAAGTTTAACATAATGTCTCAGAAATAAAATAAAAACAATTTACATAATTTTACAAAATTGGGGTATGTGACAGTGCATCTCTCTTTCAACCCCAGTATGTTGATGGCCTCTTAAACCCTAGCCATAGGATACTTTCCTTTACAACAGAATTGGCGACTCCGCTGGGGAGAGCCTTGTCTATTTGGGGTTTCTCTTTATTCCTTTCAGTCTTTTGCATTGTTTCAGGTCCTTCTTGCCACTTAGGAACACTTTACAAGTCTGGTAGCACACCTCCCCTGCCTTCTTAAGGCATTTTTTGGCCTTTTTGGGAGTTTTTCCACCCATCCGCGACTTGCTTGACTGAACAGTCGCGTGTCTGGTTTGAGATATGCGACTTGCTCTATTGTAAACCCGCGTATGATCTGTGACTTTCCAGTTATACAACTCATGGATGATTATATATGCGACTTGCTATATTAGCAAACCGCGTATGATACGCGACCTACCAGTAGTACAACCCGCGGATGCCCCTTTAAACAGTGTTTTTTTCCTTTTTTGTGATTTTTTCTTCTGTTTGAAGGTGTTTTGGTAGGTCTTTCGGGGTCCTGTGTAGGTGCATGACTCCAGGGAGTTAGTGCCATCCCTTTTTGGTTGTTCTTTATCTATGTGGTAAGCCCTTTATAGAATTAGGGTTTGCTCTTCGCTCTTTCCCCCACCTCCTTTGCTCGGTTTGATTTTTGGCTTATGTTTTTGGTCAGCCTCTACTAGTGATCTTTGTCTGAGTTCAGAACCTTGTTGGTGTTTGTTTCCTTCTTCTTCGGTTGGTTAACTTCACCGTGCCAAAATAGTTGTATTGTCTCTTATGCAAGCCTTTCTTCAAAGTAGGGTTTATACTGACTTTAGGGCATTCTAGAGTTTGTTTGGTGGTTGTATAGCAAAGTTCCTTTTGCTTTTTTGTTATTATCCGCATGCTTTGCTTTGTAGGTAGTTTTTCTTTTGCATTTATAAAAGAAAAATAAAAAGAACTTATACTTGTTTTTGTTGCTTCCCCCCCTACCTCCTTCTTTGGCTTGACCTTGTTGGACAAGGTACTAAGAAGCCTCTGTTTGTAGGTCTATATTGATTCTTGGGACTTCTTGACCTTTGTTTATATCAGTCTTATTTGCTCAGTCTCTTCATTCCAGAGTTGTTGGCTTATTTACTTTTGTAAGCCTTCTTTTTCAAGAGAGGTTGATATCTAACTTTAGGTAAACCTAGGGTTTGTTTGAGGGGTGTAGAGTAGTTGTCTATTTGCTTTGCTTACAGTAATTGCTTGCATTAGTTGATAGGCTTCTTTCTCTTTTGCATTTATAAA
>LPNX010959794.1:22786-44085 GCA_001517045.1 Pseudotsuga menziesii
ATAAATGCTAAAAAATTTTCTAAACAATTCTGTAAACAAGGGACAGAAATTGCTGTAGGGCTGCAAGTGGTACAGGTGGCTGTGCAAGTGCAGGAAAAATGGAGGCAAAGTGGCTGGGTTTCGGCGCGGAAACAAGGGCAAAAAACAGTTCGCGGACCGCGGGTATGGGGCGGACTCGCGCGGTCGGACCGCGGGTTTGAAGGCAACAGTCGCGCGCAGATCGCGGGTTTAGTGGAAACAGGCGTGGTCTAGGTCGCGGGATTCAGGCTGACAGCGGCGGTCGGAGCGCGACTGTGTTATGAACAGGCGTGGTCGGATCGCGACTGTAGGATGAAAAAACGCGGTCGGGGTGCAGGAAAATGGCTGACAGCGGCGGGCTGGTCGCAGGTTAGGGCCTGAAATGCGCGGTCGGGCCACGGCTGTGGGCTGAAAAAACGCGGTCAGGCCGCGGCTGCGGAAGGAAAAAACGCGGTTTCCGGCAGCCGAAAACGACGGCTGAAAGTAGAGTACGAAAAAAGAAAATTAAAAAAGACAGCGGAGTCGCCAAAACTGTAGCTAGCGTTTTCACCCTAGCTTGTGCGAATGAGCACCTACTAAGGAATCTGGAATCCTTAGTAGCAGTTCAATGATGTGTATGAAAATAAAGATAAACTGAAACAAAAGATTAATCTAAGCAGTTAAAAGTAAATAATATGAAGCAAAAACAGTAAAGAAATGAATAATGGTTTTTATTGATGTTACCTCCAATGAGGAGGTTGATGGAGTCCGTTGCGCTGGTCCGATGTCGGTGGCTTCGAGCTCCAAGATGCTTCTTCTCCTTTTCCGGTGGTGGAAATGGGCCAAAAGAGTTCTCAATGTTGAAAGTAGCTTGATGGTAAGCTAGGGTTTCGAGAATAATTTCGGCAGAGGCAGGGTGCTTATGATTGTGGATGTGAAATGAGGGGTCCCCACCACTTATTTATAGTTTTTCAGTGGTGGAGTGCTGGCCCATGGTTTTGGAAACCATATGGTTTAGGGCAGCTTGTTTAGGGTTTTTTCCTCCTTTTCCTCATTATTTTATATTTTTTCTTCCCTTTTGGGGATTTTGCTATTTTAGAGGAATTTTGGACATTTTTGGAGGAGAAAAGGGGTTTTTTGGCCTTTTAGAGGCATTTTGGGCCTTTTGGAGGATTTTAGTGGGATTTTCAGGGAAATATGGTAGGCAAATGGACAAATGAGCCACGTAGTGGGGTGGATGAGGTAGTTAACCATTTTTGGGTGTTAACATGAACTAGATGTATTCCCCTCTAAGGATCTCATCCACAAGTTTAAGTTGCAATGTACGTTGGCCAAATCTGCCAATTTGTTAGCAGACAATTTGTTTCTCTTCTTGCTATGGATGAACTCATCTGTACTCCAACTCCTCTTGCATGCTGATGCACTACTAACATAAGATAGCAAATCACAAATATCTTTAAGTGAAAATATATATCAAAACTTAAATTTTAATACAGAATTTACCTGGCTCAAAACCCTGATTGCAAGTTGTCTAAACTCTGGTGTCTCATAACCATGCATCATCCACCACTCAACAGGTGTGTTATCTACACAAACCATATCTCATACCGCTTGTGTTGTAATAAAAGAATGGTCAATGTCATTCATATATGTTAAGGATTGTAAGCGAAATTTCTTTCGTATCTCGAGGTCAGGATACATCCTCCCCACACAAGTATAAAATCCTTCCATGATGTCAGTATATTAATGTACATGAAAATAGTTAGATGCTAAAAAATCACTTGCAACATGCAATGGCCTATGCAAAATTGTCCACCTCTTATCCACAATTTCCCATATTTGTTGATATTGTGATGATCATTATCACATGCATTTGTTATTCGTTCATTTGTTCTATCCAGGCATTTATAAACAAATCCCATACATGCAACATCTTAATCAACCATCCTCTAGACTTTCACAATAGGCTCACAAATAGATACAATTTTGTGTGCTGATAGCCAAAAATGATTGATTGAACATAGTATTCTCTAGCATTTTTCCATGTTCACCCTTTGTAAGGATATTGTTTGTCCACTCTAGATCGCAAACAAGTGATCTCAATGCATGTTTTTGTTCTAGAAGCCTCTTCAATGCAATGTAATGAGTTGCAAATCTAGTTTCACCCATTCTAAGTTTTGGATAGAACCCACCAACAAAGCCTCGTCGACAAGGGTTCTCACTCTGTTGACACCCAACCAGCATGATCTCCCTAAGCACCAGCCCCGACAAGTTTGACCCTGCCCGAAAACACCCGCGGAGTGGATGAATTCTTACTTGAGATGTCGAGGGAGAGTTGTCGAAACCAAGTTTCTGACAATAAGAAGGAAGGATAGGGAATCAGTGACTCAACAACATAATCATCAAGTACTTTAGAGATAGTTAATCAGAATTGCAGCATTCATCACAGATCTATCAGCATCACTAACATATCGCATCATTCACTTATTCATCATAGCAGTTTCATTCATTCATACAATAGATTAAGTAAACATCCATCATTGACATCGCAGCACATAAAGACAGATAATAAATAAGAGACCAGATCAACTTAGGGAAACAGCAGTCATATCATATTACTTCTACGCAACCGATCCAAATCATATTGTACTTCTCCATAGCATGAGACTGATCACAACCCAATATTCAAGAGCTAGTCGACACAAACAAAACCAAAAATTGTTCAAGAACAAAATGGAGCGACAAGATCACAAACAAATCACAAAATGGATTGATCGATTGATCTTTCACCTCAATGATGCTTCATGATACCCCTTTACAATTGCAATTCTAACTCTATATATAGGCTTGTGTATTTACATCCAAGGTCTACTTCTAACAAAATAGTGACCTATATCCACAAAATGTGGTCAAACTGTACAAAATTGCATAAGAAATTCCAAAACCGGTTATTCCTCCATCTATCACGTTGATTTGGTCTTGGGCAGTGTCGCATGAGCTTTCACAACATCTACGGTGTTGCGCAACTCACTTACCCAAACCCCTACGAATAGGCCCCCAACATAGTCTTGTGGCTTGTACTCAAGCCACGTTAGGTAGACAGGTTGTACTCCGTCGTCTTCGTCTTGAAGTCCTTGAACTACTGTGAGATCTCTTGAACCTGGAGCTAGACTTGTTCAGATGTGTCCCAACAATTTAGCAGGTCCTGCTTCACTAGGTGCACCTACCTGACCTTGTTATCCACCATCTTCCTTCCTTCTTATACCACCTGCAGTGCAGCGACTGCTTTGACATCCAACTGCCTGCCAATGTCCTTGAATTCATCCAGCTTGGTGCTATGCTTGCGGTGACGTTCTTGGGCTCTAGAGGGTCACTGCTGTTGGTCCTTCAACTATTTAGAGCATGTGATTTGAACCATGAGAGGCATTGCTTTTAGCAACATATTTAGCATCGTCAATTGAGCTTCGGCTTCCCACGCTTGCTTGGTCAATTTGTCCAGTTGGTTGTCCTGGACAACACTTTGCAAAAATTGTGTCGTTTCTTCGGTGATCATCTTTGCTTCATTCTCCATAGCTTCAAACTGGGTCACGATCTCTTCGATGGTATTTCTTTTCTCAGTAATCTACTTTGGTGGCGTCTTAAGGTAAACAAGGGAATTCAGCAAATTGTTTGTCAATTGGAGCTGGACAATAACTTCCCCAAGTTGCTTGTCCTTGGAAACTACAGTGAGTTCCACCGTGCTTTCATAGATATGTTGACAGGCCTCGTCAACATCTTGTTCAACCATGCCACAACTAGCATAGAGCTGCAGTTTCTCATCAATGAGGCGGTCTTGCTCCTTCTTCAACTCGATGATTTCTTCGAAATATTTTCGTTGCAGCTCTTCCCATGCTTGCTTCAATGTGGCAATATCCTGCTCCTTTTCTTTTGCAAGCTTCTCTTTGAGCTATCGTAGTGCGTCAGCTTCTTTCTGCAGCTTCTTAGCTGCGTCCTGCGACTGTACATACCCATCACTAAGCTCCTTCTGCCTTTCAGCCAACTCCTAGCCGGCACCCTACTGCAGTTGCACTAGAATGTGAGTCAGTAACTTGTTGAGATCAAAAGAAATGATCAGTAACGGTTGCAACAATGAGTTCACTTGTGTACTTCCCATGTTGATTGCAGTCAGGGGAACTTGAACGTTCCTAGCTCGCGCCTCGGTGCTAATCGCCGGGAATTCCTGCGTCACAGTTTTCTCTGGTGTCTTTTTTGAAATGGCAGCATAAATAGAATCTAACTTAGCTCTTATTGCAATGAACCCTTCTTTGTTGGACTGACGGATGTCTTGCACCATGACATCGGATGAGTCTGTGATAGCCTTGATGAGCCGATGCAGTTGGCTCTCCATCATAGAGCAAGAGCTGCTACCTGCATCGAATTCCATGCACCTTTTGGTTTGTGCCTCCTCTAAGATATGATGTGCTTCTAGATCAGATTCCATCGACGAATATCCATCGGAGTCATGGATACCTTTCCCTGCTCGGATAGGCTCATCAGGGGCATCTACCGGAGGCCCCGTAGATATCTCCTCCATGCTCAAAGGTTCGCTCCATTCATTTGACCACACTTGAACGATGGCATCCAATTCTTTGTCTATGATTTTGTAGGCCATAGGAAGCTATTGCCTGCCGGGATCCCATCACGGCTGGATATAAATGAAATGAGGCCCAATATAAAACTAAAGGATCCTCTGATATTTGGATGCAGTGACATTGGATAATGAGGGAACCTTGACAGCTACAACCTACAGTGCTTCCCAACAGACCCAAAAATGGATCACACAGTCCATCTGTCGACTGGGTGACCCACCATAAGTTCTGATACCGTGTGCCTTTTCACACCTTCAAAGCAGCCACTGACATCAGCTGGTGTTCCTTTGGCTCTATCCATGCAACTAATGCAATGAGAATCAATAGCCAAATGTAGGAAAAAGGTCATTTCCCAGCCTAAGCGGCGACAACATCTTCTAGCAACTGGTTTAAAAGAAACAAGGACCAGTTCATTTGTACATCCTCGGCACATTTTTGTGCACACGCAACCACGCCCGAATTGCATTGGATGGGTCGATTCTTCTTGATGATCTTTCCTACCAAAATGTGTGCCCTGATATGTACTGCTTTCTCAGTAATATTATCGATGCAATAGGCGCGGCCATCGCGCTGCAATCCAAATATCTCCTTCAACTGCTGGGAAAGCATTTTGTCATTGTTTCTCCCTCTGAAATACTATGCTCGATCTTCCCCAGCCTTTGGTAATCCCGTAATTTTTGAAATTAGATCGACCATGACCGAAATAGGGTCGTTCAACCATAGCATCCCACCATGAAAACATGCCAACAATTGTTTGATGCATGCGTGTGCTTCATTCAATCGCCCAAAACAGGGCATGTTAATGAGCCCCAACAACCCAAACTTGTCCAAGCCATGCGCCCATGGGTGAGGAATTTGTAGGATAGGCGCATTGGGCACCGTAGGTACTACTGATAAGGTTCATCCACTACTTCCTTTAGCAGCAAAAAATCATGGTCTTCATACTTCATCTTGACCAAGGTGGGTATGATGTCCACTGAGCAAGTCATCCCTTTTGGTAGTGGCGGCAACTTCGACGGATACTACTGATTCTTGGGGAGCTTCTTTGGCTTTGCCCCAGGCCACGTTGGAGTGACATATCCAAGGATATCATTGATAGAGATGCCCCTGGGCACCACAGACTTGGTATATCCCAAGCTTGATGGTCTGGTATGTGCTCTTCCCTCCCCTTGTTCCCTAGCAAAAGTGTGTGTGTGTCTCTTATGCGACGGTGTGGAACTAGGCTATTGGGATTCCACTTCCCTCTAGGGATCGAAGAGGATCCTATTGGCATGCTCATGACTTCCTCTTTGATTTCCATGGGTCGAGTGGGGGATTCCTTCTTGCTCAAAATATCAACTGTGTCGAGAGTGCTCAGCATGCTGCACTCTGCAATCCTCACAATGTAAACGAATACACTGCAATTTCACTCCTTTCCTATCGCACAAAATTATGCTACTGTACGGAACTCAACACTTCACTCAATTCAACTGAACAATGCCTTGCTCCTGCGTCCCGCTCCTTCTTATATCCAATTACCAATCCAATCTCATCATTGCCAAATATACCATGTCCATCATGATCAAATCTAGTATTAACAACCCCAAATCCGTCGGCAATCTCATCTCAATAATGGTCGGATCGGTCATAAATGCGCATCGCTTCACTAAGCGCTGCCAGCTAACTGCTTTAGCTATCTGTATTTATTGCTGATTTGACCAACTCACAGCCCTGTGGCTGTCATAGGTGGTCTTCCTCATAGCGCTATTGATTTATATCCTTGCGCAACCTATTCCTTTGTGCTGGCCTTGCTGCTATCTACCTAGTCTATATATATATATATATATATATATAGATTACCCTTGTGCAGTGCCTCAAGCATTACACGGTTCGGGCCCCATCCTATAGGGATTCAAACAGCTTCCATTCACAAGTTTCAACAACATCACAAAATCTAATTGTTGTAATTGAACTACACCACCAGAAGTAATTGAATGAACAAGATATGGGCCTAACCAGTGCATCTGTAACTTACCTGGATGCTTCATGAACTTATTGTCTTATAACAGCACTAAATATCCCTCTGTAAATTGTGTATTCTTAATGTGGTGATCATGCCACACCTTTTGTCGATACTTCTCGATGCATTGGTGGAAACCTGCAAGAAAGTAGTCCTCTTCAAGCTGGATCAACTATGCAATGCGCTCCTCTAGTGATTTTGCATTATCCATGTCAGTCGCAGCAATAATACACAAACTAGGAACAATGTATTCCAGAGGAATGACAACCTCTTGCCCATATACCAATTTGAACGGTGTCTATCGCGTCAACCTTTTACAAGTGGTGCGATATGCCCATAGTACCGCTTGAATTTTCAAATCCCATTCATCACGATTAGCATTACATACATTTGTAAGCATTGTTTCCAATATTTTGTTGAAGGCCTCGACAGTCCCATTCTCTTGCAAAGAGTACGGTGTGCTTTTCTTATGCTGCACCTGCAATTCCTCGGTTGGTGCTCTCACCATTTGATTGATAAGGTGACTTCCCTAGTCACTCATAAATATCCTAGGACATCCAAACGGTGTCACAATATTCTTGAATGTGAACTTTGTTGATTTCACAGCGATGCAGTCCGCAACTGGCGCAGCCTCCGTCCACCTTGTCAGATATCCAATTGTTGTAATGATGTACCATGCACTAGTCCTATTTCTTGGTGGATTAATTGGACCCACAAAATCCACAACCCATTTATCAAAAGGTTGTATGGTTACCTGTGGCACAAGAGGCATCTCATCCCTCCGTGATGGTTTGCCGACATGCTGATAGACATCGCAGCACTGCGCATAATCTGCCACATTATTATGTAAAGTAGGCCACCATAGCCCAACGTGCAACACCTTACTCGTAGTATCCCTTCCTCCATAGTGGCCTCCCGCGATTCCTGCATGAGCTTCTGCTAGAATAGGTCCTTGCTCATGTGGTAAGATGCACCATCGCAAGATTTCATCTAGTCCAAGTTTGTATAATTGCCCAAAAATCAGCTTGAAATATAAAGCCTTCAATACCAACTAGTTCTTCTGACTGGTCGACGGGTCCTGTTGGAAAATCCAGTTTCCAAGAGATAAATGATTGGATCATAATGGTCATCTGCGATCTCTACCTGGAACAGCTGCGCATCAGGAAATCCATCATCAATATTGGTAGTTTCTTCTCTTGTCTCAATGCGGGATAGATGATCACGATAAACATTCAACCTTCCTGGCTTCACAATTATCTCAAAGTCAAATTCTTGAAAAGGTAGCAACCATCGACAAATATTCCCCCCCCCCCAACATAGGCTTATTGACAAGATATTGCAAAGCAAAGTGGTCCATGAACATTTTTTAGTGACCACCCAATAGATAGTGCCTAAAATTTTGCAGCACGTAAACCATGACCAAGTCCTCTCTCTCAGTGGTTGTGTAATTCCATTCAGCAAAAGATAGTTTCTTACTTGCAAATGCGATCGGATGATCCAGGTCACCCTCACATGGTTGCACAAGTACTACCCCCAGTGCAACAGAAGAGGTGTCAACATGGACATGGAACTCCTTGTTCTAATCGAGGAATACAAGTATAGGTGCTGACACCGTCTTGGCCTTCAGTGTGTCGAAGCTTCCCTAACACTCTTAATTCCACTCAAATGCAGCATCCTTCTTTAAAATCTTCTCCACAGGGGCAGTAATTGTAGCGTATCCTTTGATGAACTTGCGATAATACCCCATGTGTCCCAGCGTCACATGAAGCATCTTCACATTTTTCGGTGGAGGCAGACTAAGGATAAGTGCGATCTTCACGGGATCAACCAACAGACCTTGCTTGCATACTATGTGTCCTAACAGCATCCCGAATGGCACACAAAAAATGCACTTCTTTGAATTCAACGCAATTTGATGCTATCGACACCTTTCTAGCATCAATCACAGGTTTGCTAAATGATCCTTAACCAGACCATAAACTGTCCAATCATCCATGTATACCCACAAGAACATCTGAATGAAATCTTTGAACGCAGTGGCAACCACCTGAGAAAATATCGTTGGTGCATTCTTCAATCCAAAGGGCATGACTGTATATTGAAGAAAACCCCATTCAGTGACAAATGTGGTCTTATGTCAATCTTCCTTTGCGATTCGAATCTAGTGATACCCCGAAAATCCATTCGTGAAGGAGTACATCTCCTGATCGCCTACCCCTTCAAGGACCTCATCTGTAAAGGGAGTTGGAAAAGGATCATGCAGGAAGGCATCATTCATCTTTCTTAGGTCGACGCAAATGTGAACCTCTCGAGTCTTCTTGTCCAGAACCACCATAGGGCTTATCCATTCTGATTCTTCGATAGGCTCAATGATTCTAGCATCCAACATCCAGTCGAGCTCATCCTTGACATGTTCTTTATATCATGGGTTTAGTCAATATGGTCTCCTTCACATAGGTTTGGCGTCTGGTTTCAATGGAATTTTCATCTCCCCTAGATCCCCTAATATCCCTTTCATTTCCTAGAACCATGTTAGGAAGAGATCCTGGAACTCATGCAGCAGATATGTGATCTGTGCCATTGTCTCATCATCCCAATAGTCCCCAATATTATAAAACTATGCATTTTATTTCGTCCCAATGTTAACTTTTCTGATCTTTAGCGGCTGACTCATGGGGTCAGTTGGTATGTCTGGTGTTACAACATCGCGACTTCCTTCTGATTACGGAATATTGACATTCTACATGCATCATCATCTTCAGGTTTACGAGATAGATTGTAACATGTAATCATAGATTGCATATGACAGTGACACTGCGCATGCATATCTACAGGGTATGAGGCTAGGACAACCTTCAATACTACATCGTAGATGAGTTGGAGTGCATTGTGAACCTCAGGGTTAGCATCCTGGAAACTAAAAGTTTGCGCAAAGAAAACCGACAACTCCTCCCAAGTAGTTATGGTTCTACGCAATTCTACCGCTACATACAAGGATCTAGGCATCTTGTCCAAAGTATGAACAAAAGCATGGACCCACTCATCCTTGGGTCACAACGCCAACAAGGATTGACATTCCATCAAGTGACTGGTAGGGTCATTATTCCCATCATATCTTCCAGTGTGATAGATCTCTGAATCACCAAATCTCACCATCATCAATCATCGACACTGTGCCCATTCATGGATTATCTGCTTGTGAGTCGCCCACCAGCGTGCTGGGGTGGCATTCAATGCTTCTTCCAGCACCAACAACCTCTGTGGTTCAAACACTTTCTCTTCAAATTCTTTGAGGAATCTAGACAACTCTGGCAGCCCCTCGTAGATCGGCAACTCAATAATATTAGTCGCAAATCAACGTAGGGATTGCATGACCAGTCCACACTTCCTAAAAGACACCTCATCCAGCTAATTTTGCCAATTTTCTAAAGCATCATTAGAATCAAAGGACACAGAGCAAGTGCTGCGCCATCTGAGTTTTCCATCAACGATAGGGTGGATATAGTCTTCGAAGATATTTTAGGGGTGATCCCAGCCTCTACCAATTTCATCCTTGATAGGTTCAATATATCGGCGTCCTTCATGAGGGTCCATGGGAGCAACGACCCTGATATCTTGGTTTTCAAATGTCATAACCCGCTTCTTGAAATTGATAAATTCCATGCTATCATTGGCCCATCTAATCCCCAGCAGCACAAGATAAGAGCCTCCACCGTCACCTACTTCAATAACATCAAAATTGGCATATGTCTTCATACCTTAGACATCAACGACCAAGTTTGATACATGGCCAATAGGCTAAACTTTGTCCTGATTTGCTAGTCGCAGTTGCATAGGGGACCATCCCAATGTTAGCTTTCCCATCAGCTGCCAAGTCTTCCTATTTAGAATATTCACATCCGACTCGAGATCCAGAATAACTAAATCGACTTCATAGTCCCCGATTTGGATGTTCATTCTCATCTCTTTGCCTGTGTTTCTCTTCTGGAGGGAATTCACTGCGGAATCCTTCAGCATCTTGTTCCAGTGGTATAACAACTTCTCAATCTCAATGAGAGCCTTGGAATCTCCGGCTAGTGACAGACAAATCTCAAAAAACTGTTGCAAGGTACCATGCTGTCACGATGGTCCTGCCTCTACAGAAGGATCAAAAGCAGATGGCATTTCAACAATAGGTGACTTACCCAAATTTATCCCGATTGCATGCCTGGCCTCGAAGAACATATATTTATCTGTCACAATATCAAATTCTTCCTTTTTCTTCCCTACAAACCGAACTTGTTGACAGGGTCCATCTTCTCCGGTCGTCGCACCTGCACGAGTGACAACAAGAACGTCCACATCCTAGGTTCTGGGTTCTGCTAGAATCGTCACAACCATTGTTCCTTGATTCTTGTTTTGAGCTTTATTCAGGGGTGTATTTTGAATCGTCGGTGGGTTCATAGGATGATTTTGAGTTTGTAGCAGGCCTTGAGTATGATTCTACAACATCTTCCGGTTCTGTACTTGGTTTTGGTTTTGGAACTGGTTTTTCAACTGAGTGATGTTTTCAGCCTGCCACTTCGCAATCAACTGAGGGAAATTTTCAACATTATGCTTGCTTGCTGCACAGTATGTACACTACACATGAGGACACTCCCTTTGGTAGTGCCCAAATACACCATAGGTGTAACACTGAGTTGAATCTCAACCTCGTCCTCCCCCTCATCCGAATCCCTCCTCCTCGTTCCCTAAATCTTCGTCAAAATCCTCTTTACCACTAGTAGTGTGGTTGGTTTGCTTATTAGTATTGTGGTTGGGTTAGCTCTTGCAAGGGATTCAGTTGCTGCTGAACATAGTGTCCTACTTGAACATACTACAGTTGAGGCTGAGCGATCGGCAATTGATTGTACTGCATTCGTAGTGAAAACTATGGCTACGGTGTGAACTATCACTGTGAATCTGACGTAATAAACTCCATTGATAGGGGTGGTATGTACTGCACCTAGGATGTTAGCTGCACTATCTTCATCTGAGGCTGCGACTGCTAGATCACGCGGGGATCCTCTCCCTTCACAAAGTATGAAACATATGTTTTCTCTTGAAACAAGTCATAAGCCCGACAGTCCTTATCCTCGTGCCCCATTGAGCGACAAAAGGTGCAAGACAAAATTTCTGACTTCATAACCATCTTATACATGTAGCTACAGTTTTCGTGTCGATGCCCATATACTTGACATATGTGACACCATGACACACTAGTGCAACTTAAGGGGTTCGATGCTCCTGAGAGAAAATAATTTCAGAAAGTCGGGCAGGTATCCTTGGTTTGTCCATCCACATGACACTGTGTGCACCAAAGATCATCATGTTCTTCTTTTTCCTTCTTGATATCTTGTAGCCGGAATGTCAAATTTGCTAGCTGCACCTAAATCTGGTTCATTCTGAGTGTAGTCTCCCCAATAGGCGAAGCTTCTAACTTCATCGTGATCTCTAGAGCCTCGCTCTGTGTCGCTATCTTTTATTGCATTAACGATTGGCTGATGTGCGAGACCAGTACAGTAATGAACCACTCCTTATGTTGAACATCGCTCATTTTGAAGCTGACTCAGGCCATCAATGTATTGAACCGTTGATCAAAATCCAAAACAGTTTCATTTAGGAATTGTTTGATCTCCTTGAGTTTTGTAATATATTGGGCCTCAGATTTGGGTTTCTTAAATTCCTGGAATAGCCCTCCTGAATCTCATTCAGTGTTTTTTTCGTGGTTCTCTAAGGAACCTGTACGAATCTCATGTATCATTCAAGTGCACGACCCCTGAGGGTGGTTGGAAACTAACTTTTCTTGATATCATTGTCCACGATCTGTCTGGAAATCCATATTGCTTCACACAAGAAGCAATACTGTTCCAAGTCATCATTCTTGTTTCCATGGAACATTGGTAGCTTCATCTCATCGCCTACCATTCGGGGCCTTCTTCCTCCAACCAGTGCTCTACTAATAGACTACTGCTGGCACGTCGGACAAGTTGATGTCGAATGTGCTTTTCTACCTATTGGTGGATTAGTGCACGGAGGTGTGGACATGTTACTGCTAGGGTTCAAGCTTACTGCTACCCTCAGAATATTCTGGGTCTGGTCATCCTCAACGTCACTATAGGGTCGCTTCGTCCCATGTGGTTGTTCTTCGTGGCTTTACATCTCAATCGCAGCAGGACCTTCCCCTGTCCTTTTCCTCTTCTATTGTTGAAACCTTGCTCCTCCCCTCGTACAACCACTTGTTTCCTCAGTGACCCTCACAGTATCATCAAAACTCATACTCATCTACCCCTTATCTTTCCATTTGCCTCCCCCCTTTCATCGCAGTATCCACAACCTTTGCACACCAGAGTTCCACTACTCGAGGTTCATTTTTAGAATACCCTTCTCACATATACGCATCTTAATAGATAATTGTAGAGATAGTAAGAACCTACCTCATGGTCCATTGAATAACTCTCTTTCTACTTCGATGTATGAATTATTGGTATTGACCACAAACTCAGTGATGTATCCTTCCAGAATACTATCCAGCCATACTTCGACAACCCACGATGCTTTGTTTTGAGTTTCTCACAATTCCTGGATCAATTAAGGGGTCCAGGACGTAAGCTACCCACCTTGATGGTTGGTCTTCTTATAAGTGAACCATGCTAGCCACTCATACAATATGATAGGAAATTCATAGAATAACCACTCATGTGCATTGTCATGGATATATCTTGCTAGCCAATTGTTTGTTGACAACATTGGATTCTGATTCTCTATTTCAGAAAAGTCTCGTAGCTTTAGGTTGAACCAATCTTCAATATCCGGTTTAGTTGGATGCCACAACATATCCTCCTTTCAGTTGCAACGAGGTCCTCGCAACGGAACCATTTGTTGGTGAAAACCCACCAACAAAGCCTCGTCGACAGGGGTTCTCACTCTGTCGACGCCCAACTAGTGCAATCTCGCTGAGCACCAGCCCAAATAGGTTTGACCCTACCCTACAACACCCACAGAGAAGATGAAGTATCACCCGAGATGTCAAGGGAGAGCTGTCGGAGCCAAGTTTCTGGCAGTAAGAAGGAAGGATAAGGCAACAACGACTCAACAACATAATTGTCAAATACTTCAGAGATAGTTAATCAGAATCACAGCATTCATCACAGATCTGTCAGCATGACTAACAAATCACTAACAGATTGCATCATTCAATTTTTCATCACAGTAGTTTCATTCATTCATATAATA
Source organism: Pseudotsuga menziesii (assembly GCA_001517045.1). Lineage (NCBI taxonomy): Eukaryota > Viridiplantae > Streptophyta > Pinopsida > Pinales > Pinaceae > Pseudotsuga > Pseudotsuga menziesii. Next base: position 36,665 of record LPNX010959794.1, read on the forward strand.
GATTTAGTAAACATCCATCATTGACATCGCATCACATAAAGACAGAAAAGAAATAAGAGACAAGATCAATTTAGGGAAACATCCGTCATATCATATTACGTCTATGCAACCGATCCAAATCATACAGTACTTCTCCATAGCAGGAGACTGATCACAACCCAAGATTCAAGAGTTGGTCAACACAGATAGAGCCAAAACTACTCAAGAACAAAATGGAGTGACAAGATCACAATCAGATCACAAAATGGATTGATCAATTGATCTTTCACCTTAATGATGCTTCGTGATACCCCTTTACAATTTCAATTCTAACTCTATATATAGGCTTGCGCCTTTACATCCAAGGTCCACTTGTAACTAACTTCTAACAAACTAGTGACCTATATCCACAAAATGTGGTTAAACGTTACAAAATTGCATAAGAAATTCCAAAAATGGTTATTCCTCCGTCTATCACACTGATTTGGTCCTGCGCAGTCCCACGTGAGCTTGCATAGCCTTCGCGGTGCTACGCAACTCACTTACCCAAACCCCTACCAACACTAAGTAAATTTTGAGTGGCAATATTTCTAAATATACTCAATGTCAATCGATGATTAAGAATGAACTTGATAGTTTTTTTTGCTAGATTTATAAATTCATGAACCCAAGGTATCTTATCAATGTCATGGAGTGCCAAATCTATACAACGTGCTGCACAAGGTGTCCAAAAAATATTTGGGAAATGTTTCATCAGTAATTCACCAGCTCGAACACAATTAGATGCATTATTAGTAACAACTTGTACTACTTTGTCCTCCCCTATGGACAAAATGGTGTCCCTTAATAATTGGAATAAATATTCAGCACTCTTTGTTTTGTTTATACAATCAATGGTGGACAAATGAATAAATAAATCCTTAAGAAAAATAAGCAAGGGTATTCACAAGGGGTCTAGATTGTCAATGAGTCCAACCATCACTCACTAAAGTGCAACATGTAACTTCCCATGAATCCCTAATAGGCTTAATCCTTTCTTCCATTCTAGCTTTGCTCCTCTCAACTCCTTTGGTCCTAAGAGTATTATAGCTAGGAGGATCATATGTTGGACCAAATTTTGCAATCTTCTTTATCATGTCTTTAAACAAATAGCTTCAAATAGTATTAAAAGAGATATTATAGCCAACGAAAAAAACATAGATTGAATTATCTACCTATTTTCATTCTAATGGCTTCCAAGCTTGCTTTAGCGTTTGTTGTCTTGCATTAAGATCTAGCAGAACATGATCTCTTTGTGTTCCATATGGCATATGGGATGTTGGTGATGTCATGGTAGTTCTTGAAGGGGTAGAAATAACCTCTTGTCCCATGAGTGCATCTTGCTCTTTTTTCTTTTTACTTCAATGGCTATCATTTATGTTTTTTTGAGATTCAATTTATTCCCTTAAGCTCTCTCTCACCTCCGGCTTAATATTTTCACATCCTTTCACTTTTCCCCCAAGTCCACCGACAATTCCAAGTAAATGATCTCTTGCTCTAGTAATTGATGTCCCAATATATTAATCACATTCTTTGCAAGAGATCCTTCCATCTGGTTTTTTATATAAATATCTCCATTTGAAAACTTTAGATTTAGATTTAGATGGTTGAGAAGCCATTAAATTTACCTTGTATGCAAAAAAAAAATTATTAAAAAATAAAACAAAAATTAATTAATTACTATTAACATTTTTAATATATATATAATTAATAATAATGTTCCAATACAATTATAAATATGAAATAAAGTTTTTTTTTAATGAAACATATATAATAACAAAAATACAATTATAAACAAATAAATAATAATTTAAATAATATATATATATATATATATATATATCAAATAAAAAATTTAATAAAGTGAAACACTATAAAAATATATATATCAAATTACTTTTTAGTAATATAAATATTATATAAATAAATATATCAAATAACTTTTCAAAAATATATATAAAAAATATATCAAATAACTTTTCAAAAATGTATCAAATATATCTAAAAACAATTATCAAAATATATCAAATATAAAATTCATAACTTAACGGCAACCCTGATATAAAAATAAAATAAAATGACAAAGGCGTAAACCCTAATATCATATTAATAATTATCAAATGAAGTTTGAAGTTTTGAAAATTTGAATGGACCTACGGACACCAGGGAGAGACATGTGGACATCAGATACACAACCTGCGGATGAGGAGTCGAAGGGCCTACTGACGATGAACCCCAAGGCCCAATCTGCATATGGTGAACAAGAAAACTTAAAAGCTAGCTTCATCCTTCAAATTAAACAAATTCTCATCACCCAGTGGATTAATTTCAATTCGTAGTGTGCACTGCTAGTGGTATCATACTATCACGTTTTGGTATCAACTTTCAAATCCAATGGTAGTATTTTTATAATATACACACATAATAATAAGCTATTAAAAATTTAAATGTGTTATAATGAAATTTACAACTTTTCGTTGGTCGATGGACTTCCAAGCAAAAATATTTTCAAACATTATAGGTTGGTTGGGTGGTATCCGTACATCGTCGAATATTCAATGAATTACAAATTCGTTCAAAAATTCTATATGGGAAACCCAATTCAGACATATTATGCTACTATGCAAATAATGGTAATCATCCGTGTAAGAAATTGGTTGTCGACTAAAAAAAATCAAATCAACCAGCAAGTTAACCAACCATCAGTTGACCTGTTTTCGACCATGAAGGCATGTAAAAGTAAAGTGCACAAGCATTTGTGGTATTTGAAAAGCGAGCTGACCAGGCATGGTATCAACGCAGTCAACTATATTAAGTTTTGATGTAGTCAACCATGTGAATACCACTTTTTCTTTAAGGTATGTCAACCATGTAGTCAACCAATATAATGTAAACCATATATTTGACCAACCCATAGAAATGCATAGGAAGTCGACTTATAGCAACTATATTTTTGTTTCAATAGGCAGCACAATGACACTTTCAAGCATTTTAAATATTCACAGCTTAATAAGATGTAGACCACATTCAAGAAGAAAAAATCAAACAACTACACACATAGAGATTAACGACTAGGTGATGACACAAAAACACCTGAATAGATCATGCCCCTTGGTGCATAATTGTAGAGAAGCTCCTACATTGTGACTTCATATGCTAAAGGCAGAGAAATGGTATAGAAAGTAGAGCCAAAAATACCTTAGTTTTGATCCCTTGAAGATGAGTTTGACAAGATTAGAAAAGAGTGAGGCTTTTCTTGACTATTGCCAGATTGATGACGGATGTTGAAGAATCATAAATCATAGTTGTTTTTTCATACATGCTCTCTTTGGGACGAAGAAGTGTCTTGTTGGTGTTGGAGATTTTTGTGGGCCCTTTTTGTGGAAATTGAACCCAGGTGTTAGAAAAATTACACTCACAAAAATTGTCAATTACACATGCAAATTACACACAAAGGAGACTGAATATGGAGCTGAACACTAATATGTATTGAATAAGTGTACAATAGCCAACCCTATGAAGTCACAGGCTGCCACAATAAATAATTACATGAGAGATTAGAATGCATGAATATGCCATTCGAAATTGGTCAAAAGCAGGTTTACTAAATCTAAGCAAATCCCCCATAGGTGCATAAAACAGTTTCCAAAACTATCTAGGAGCTCACAAATTGGAAAAATCAATTAGGCAAGATAATAGGTGGTGAAAGGACAACTCATACATGCTTTTCTTAGGAGAAAAGAGTGGAGGATGATGAGGACAAAAAACAAGTTAACTTCACCTAGTCAAACTTTCCCAATTGCCTTAAAACTCAGAAAAAGCAGGCAATAAAGCAGAAAAAGAAAACATGCACTAGGGAGGCCAGGAATAAAGCAGATTTGATTCCAAGAGGTTTCCCAAGTGCTCCATGACTCAAATTTAGCAATTTTTACCACTATGGATGGGTGGAGGACAACTTGCATAAGGTGGAATATGGAAACTAGGAAAATAAGACAAAAAATTGGATTAATTAATGTCTAAGGTAGCTAACTATGGGTTGATTATTCTAACACCCCCCCTTAAGCCTGAATTATGAGTAAAACATCAGAAAATTATAGGGCCTATCAACAAGGATTAGTCACCCTTTACATACTGCATGTCCATTTAACCAAGGAAAGAGGCAAAAATCTAGTGGGAAAAATCCTCGCTTAAACATGGACAATAAAATAAAATTTGAAAATCTTGTCATCACTCATGCTTCACAGCATGATCAGCAATCCATAGCAGTGATTTGAGATTGCTGAATGTCTTCTCACAAAAAACTTTGGTGAAGATATCTGCTACTTTTTCTGAAGATGAACAGAAGAGTAGGTGAATGGTGCCATCATGCACAAGCTGTCTGATGTAGTGCATATGGATCTCAATGTGTTTGGTTCTCTGCTTCTGAACTGGATCATTGCAAATTTGAATGGTACTCTGATTATCACAGTAGATAGTAGTTGAGTATTCTAATTCGAAGCCACACTCTCCAAGTAACCCCTGCAACCATAAACATTGAGTTGTTGCATTTACAACTCCTCTATACTCTACTTATGTAGATGAGAGTGCAATGGCACTTTGTTTCTTGCTTGACCAGTTGATTGTCCCTTCTGCAAGCATGAACACATATCCTGATGTTGAATTTTTATCTGTGCTGTCACCTTCCCAATCACTGTTAATAAACCCAATCAAATCAAGATCAGATTTAGCTTTGTAGAAGATCCCATGAGTCCTTGTTCCCTGAACAAAGTTAAGGATCCTTTTGGATGCTCTCCAATGGATCTCATGAAGCTGATCCATGTATATTGAAGCCACACTTACTGCATAATAAATATCAGGTCTAGTATGTGTAAGATACAACAAACATCCAATCAATTGCCTATACAGTGTATTGTTTACCATAGGTGAAGAATCAGCTTCTTCAAGCTTAACTCCTGAAAGGAAAGGAGTCTTGCTTGGCTTGCAATCCTTCATATTGAATTTGTTCAGCAAATCCAATGCATACTTGTACTGATGTAATTTGATTCCTTCTTTGTTTTGAGCAATCTTGAGCCCCAGGAATTGACTCAATAAGCCCAAATCTCTCATTGAGAAGGCATGGCATCCTTCAAGGAGGCAATTTCATCCTTTGAGCTTCCTGTAATGAGAAGGTCATCAACATACAAAACAATGATCATTAATGAACCATGAATCAGCTTCAAATAGACATTTGGATCTAACTTGCATCGAACAAACTTCAGTGATAGCAGAAAGCTATCAATCTTGGCATACCAAGCCCTGGGGGCTTGCTTAAGCCCATACAATGACTTATTTAGCCTGCACGCAAGAGATGGGTTAGTAGCAAATCCTTGAGGATGATGCATGTAAATATCTTTAGTGAGATCTTCATGCAAGAAAGCACACTTCACATCCATGTGATGTACCTCCCACTGCTTTGAAGCTGCAATGGCTAAGGCTAGCCTGATGGAATCCAATTTTGCCACTGGTGCAAAGGTCTCATTGTAGTCTATGACATGTACCTATGAGTAGCCCTTGGCTACCAATATTTCCTTGTACTTCAAAGGTGAACCATCAGCAGCAAATTTGGTTTTGTACACCCACTTACACTGAACTAGCTTCCTCCCTGGAGGAAGATCAACCAACTCCCAAGTGTTGCTCTTCTGGAGTGAGCTTAACTCTTCTTTCATGGCTGTTTTCCATCTTGGATCATTTTCTACATCTTCATATGTTTGTGGGTCTGATTCAACCATTAGATGGCATTTCTCTGCAAACATAGGATCTTTCATGCATAGAGCACTCTCAAACTAAGATCTAGTCCTCCTAGGATCATTAGGATTTCCAGCTAGTTCTCCAGCTGCATGAATGGTCTTGGCTGCCCATTTTGGTCATGTAGGACTGTTAGGATCTGCAATTAAATCATCATTATTAGAAATATCAAAATCATCATGTTCAACTATCTCTTCACTTACATTCAGAGGTTCTGTTGGTGAAGAGGATTCTCCAACTTCCACTGCTGCTAGGGGCTCTTCTTGAAACTGAACACACCTTTCAATGAAGGCTTTGTTTGTGCTCAAATTTATCAGCTTGTACCCTTTTGAATCTTTAGAGTACCCAACAAATAGACACTCTTGGCTTTGGGGCTGAAAATCCTTCCTCTTTTCTGTTGGAATTCTAGCCCAAGCCCTTGAGCCAAAAATCCTGAAATGGGTCACATTTGGCTTGTGCCCACTCCATGCTTCAAAAGGAGTCATACCATCAAGTTGTTTATGAGGCACCCTATTTTGGATATAGGCTGCACAGTTTATAGCTTCGGCTCAAAACTTTGGTGGAAAATTCTTAGCCTCCATCATGCATGTTGCCATCTCTTTTAGTGATCTATTCTTCCTCTCAGCAACACCATTTTGCTGTGGTGTGTAAGGGATAGAATGTTGCATCCGAATACCTGCATCTGCACAATATTGAATGAACTCAGACTTGACATACTCACAACCATTGTCATATCTGAGGACCTTGATTTTCCTCCCATACTGGTTTTCAACCAAATCCTTAAAGACTTTGAAGAGGCCAAAAACTTCAGACTTGTGTTTCAGGAAGTAAACCCAGCAATACCTGGAAAAGTCATCTATGAATGTCAATGCATATTTGGCCTAACTCATTGACATATGAGGAAATAGGCCAGCAACATCACTGTGGATCAACTCAAGAGGTGCAGAGGTTCTCTCATGACTAGCTTTCTCAAATTTATGCTCTGGGTGTTTTCCTAAGATGCAACCTTGACACACTCCTTTGGAAACCTTAATCTTTGGTAACCCTATGACCATTTATTTTTCACTAAGATCAGAAAGATACTTGTAATTAAGGTGGCCAAATATTTCATGCCAAATCTTGCTTGCCTCATTAGCATGAATCAGAAGAGCAGAGGGGTTTGAGTAGGGTAGGAAGTGTGAGAACATGTATACCTTCAAAGTGTGATCTACAACTCCTTTTGCAATGACTTTACCACTTGAGATCTCTATGATCTCAACTTCATCAGGGGAGAATATGACCTTCTTTGGAGACCCTGTGTGGGTCATCTGATACACTAATAAGATGTTAGAGGAAAGACGTGGAACATACAACACATTGCTGAACTTACCATGGTCAAGATCAATCCTCCCTTTGCCCAAAATTTCAGTGAGAGAGTCATCTCCCAGTACTATTGGTGGACCTTTTGACATGTCAAGTGAGGTGAATGCCTCCTTGGTCAAAACCATATGTCTTGAAGCTCCGGGATCAATGATGAAAATAGGTGAGCTTGATGTGCCAGCAACCAATGCATGAACTCTCTCTCTGTCTTCTGAATTTGATCCTCCTTCCCTCTTCTTTGAGCTGTCTGGAAGGGAGAT
>LPNX010959794.1:44404-74679 GCA_001517045.1 Pseudotsuga menziesii
CGATACAAAAACTAAATAGTCAGGGCCAAGCTTTGAGAGTATGGCCAAAACCAGTTGCTCATCTTTATTTTCAATCCCACATTGTTTTAGCTACAAAACAAGGGCTTTGAACTTGGAAAAATAGAGTTGCAGGGATTCAAAGCTATTGGGACTCAGGGAGATCAATTCATTTTCAATTTGATGTCCCCTCATCTTGTCTGTCTTACCAAAAAGCTCAGTAAGCTTCTCCCATACTTCATTTGGTGATGTTAATCCATCAAGATGGAAAAGGAGGTCTCTGGATATGCTCAGACACAGGAGACCATAGGCCTCATCCCTCCTGTTGTGCCATTTAATTTTCTCTATAGATGCATTGGGCTCTGCTTCTATTTCCATAGTTACTCTATAGAGGCCTTTTGCTCTCAAAAGTATCTCCATCTCTGCTTTCCATTCAAAGAAGTTAAATGGAGTCAAGATGATCTTCTGAGATTGATCCATAGCTCAGAAATTGTCCCTTCAGTTAGCAGAATGCTCCCAGTCAATGATGTCGAACCTGAAATAACAAATTGGAAGGAGAGAAATCGATCTACAAATGCTTTGATACCATGTGGAAATTGAACCCAGGTGTTAGAACAATTACACTCACAAAAATTGTCAATTACACATGCAAATTACACACAAAGGAGACTGAATATGGAGCTGAACACTAATCTGTATTGAATAAGTGTACAATAGCCAATCCTGTGAAGTCATAGGATACCACAATAAATAATTACATGAGATATTCGAATGCATGAATATGACATTCGAAATTGGTCAAAAGCAGGCTTACTAAATCTAAGCAAATCCCCCATAGGTGCGTAAAGCAGTTTCCAAAACTGTCTAGGAGCTCACGAATTGGAAAAATAAATTAGGCAAGCTATTAGGTGGTGGAAGGACAACTCATACATGCTTTTCTTAGGAGAAAATAGTGGAGGATGATGAGGACAAAAAATAAGTTAACTTCACCTAGTTAAACTTTCCCAATTGCCTTAAAACTCAGAAAAAGCATGCAATAAAGCAGAAAAAATAGACATGTGCTAGGGAGGCCAGGAATAAAGCAGATTTTATTCCAAGAGGTTTCCCAAGTGGTCCATGACTCAAATTTAGCAAGTTTGACCACTATGGATGTGTGGAGGACAACTTGCATAAGGTAGAATATGGAAACTAGGCAAATAAGACAAAAATTGGATTAATTAATGTCTAAGGTAGCTAACTGTGGGTTGATTATTCTAACACTTTTAGGCTCTACATATATGTCATCACATTAATGTATCAATGTATGTAAACCTTAATGGTTGAGCAATTAGAGAGGGTGTAACTACTCCAACCTCTCCACTTGATGTATAAATAACCATTCCAAGATGAATACAATGAAATGAACGTTCTACCCAACTCCTTTTGTCTTTGTGGATATTTGTGTGTTCTTATCAGTTCATGCTTGAATGTTGCGTTGAACTTGAGAGTTCAACAATAATTGTCAACATGAGCCTATTGTTACGACTGATTTTAACACAGTTGGTAGATCATGGTTTTATGTCCTTCCTTGTCCCTATGCAGACTCTTTGGACCCCCTTTTCTTAGTATAAAATATAATGCTCCAAAATTCCCTTTAAAAAGGTCCTATTTATTGGTATATGAGGGTCACTAGCTTACAGACCGCGTGTACACATAGCTTGCTCCACTCTAACCCGCGTACATCGAGAAATGTGCCCAAAAATAAAGTATTCAATGTTTTTCTCATCAAGTAACGAATGAATTTACTATTGAAATTCCATATGCCTGGAAATGCTCTAAATCGGCCCTTCACTTCCTATTGAAGAGCTATATATTGAGCCTCTTGGATGCATTGGAAGAAGAGAATTCGAGAAAGAAATAAAAACTATAGTGGATTTGCACCCCTTTCTAGCATACTTGAGTCTACATCCATTTGTCCTTTGAGCATCTTGTGATGCTCTTCCAAAGATTTCCTTTGTCTTCTAAGCTTTCCATTGATATGGAGGATTGAAGTGGTGGAGGCCTAGGTGGAGGACTCGTTTCTCGATTTCAACAAGGTTCCGATAGAGTTTGTCACTTGTATCTCTGTTCACAATTAATAGAGATATTCATTTCTCATTCATTGTATGTATCTAACTATGAATATTCTTGTCAATGGATGTAGTTGATTTTATTTATACATATTGGATTTATATATGCTAGAGTAGGCCTAACACTTAATATCTATCATGATTGTTTGTTTTGTTGTTGTTGAGAATGAAATGTAGGTGCAAGTGTGGTTGAAAATATCAACGGGGATCTACTACAACCGTCTGAAATAAGGTATGCCATCTATCCTTAGTGTTAGCTTTGTTTATCTCTATTGCATATGGAAATGGATGGATTTTTGGTGTCATATTGTCTCTTGTGGTCCACCCCAAGCCATAAGAAGTTTTCTCCATAACATAATTTTCAACTCCACTATGGAACGAACCCATAATATCTGGTTTCGCTGCTCCCTCTCACTTGACAGTGGATTATCCAGACCACTTGCGCTTGGTTTTCAAAATATGTCGCCATTATCAAATCCGGTTGAATTCCCAAAAGTGCATATTTTGTGTGAAAGTGGTTCGGTTATTTGGATTTATCGTTTATAAGGAGGGGATTAGGGTTGATCCTCTAAAGGTTGAGGCAATACTTCGGTTGACTCCCCAGTGCACTATTAGACATCTTCAAAGTCTCCAGGGGATGGCTAACTTCTTAAGGATATTTTTCATCAATTTTTCTAATTTGATAAAGGGTTTTATGTGCCTTTTGAAGAAGGACACTCTATTAATTTGGGTTGAGCATGCTCAGGATTCCTTTGATGCATTGAAGAAATCCTTGGCATCGTCCCCCATGCTTTGTCCACCTAACTATAGTTGTGATTTCCTATTGTATGTGGTCGCGTCTCAAGAGAGAATTGGGATGGTTCTGGTTCAAGAGGATGATGAGCTCCAAGAACATGTTGTCTACTATCTCAGTCAGAGTCTCATTGATGCCAAATTTTGATATAGTCATGTCAAGAAGCTAGCCTTAGCGACCGTTCATGCGGTTCAATGGTTGAGACTCTATATACTCCTTCACCAAACTACGGTTGTAGCTTATATGAATCCATTCTAGTTTGTATTGACTAGACGAATGATTGAGGGGGGAGTATAATAAATGGATTTTTATTTTACAATAATTCTATCTCGAAATTGTTTTAGTAAAGTTGAAGAAATCTTTATTTTTTTAGGATCTCATGTCGGATCTCCCTAGTTTGAATGAAGATGAGATTCATTAATATTCTTTTGTAGATGATCATATCTCTCTTCTCTCGACCACAGACACTTGGGATGATGATATCATCATATACTTACATACTTTCAAGGTTCCTTCTCACCTCTTGCGAGACGAACATCGACATCTACAACATTACACTAGGAATTACCTCATTATTGATGACACTTCGTATCCTCGTGGGGTGGATTCTATTTTGCGTCAGTGTTTGACTCATGACTAGGTTGAGACTGTTTTGAATGATTTCCACGGTGGGGCATGTAGTATTAATTTATCTAGGATCGCTACAACCCAAAAAATACTTAGAGAGGGTTACTAATGGATGTTGATATTTAAAGATTGTGTTAATGCAGTCAGGCGGTTCCACCCTTACCAGGTGTTTGCAGAAAATATGTGCTCACATCCTGCACCATTGTGCCCTATTATCATCGTCGGTCCCTTCACCAATTCAAGGGTATACTTTATGGATTTCAACCCATCTTCGGCTAGGGGGCACCATCACATCATAGTGGTTGTATATTCATTAGAGGAATTTTGGGGTCTAAAATGGGCCTCCTAAGGAAAATAATAAAATAATAGTTAAAATAATAAAATAATATTGATTAATTTTGGAGGAAGAAATAAAAAACACAATGAGATATGTCGAAAATACGAGCTCTCCCGATCGAAATTTGAGTAAAAACACAATGAGATATGTCGAAAATACGAACAAAAAAAGTAGTTTTTTTTTATGACAAATATGTCAATTCAACCATTATGGTTGACTTATTTTATTGAAATTCTATTGGTTCTTGAATTCCAACTCACAAAAACTTATTTTGGCACGTTTTCTTATAAGGCCCATTTTAGACCTTAAATTTCCTCTAATGATTTCACAAAATGGGAAGAGGCTATGCCTAGTATCAAATATGACAGTATCAAATATGACAGTGAGATGACCACTCATTTTTTATTCAATCAGATCATCACTCGGTTTGGTATCCTGAGAGAGCTTTTCACTAACCCTGGCAGGCACATTCAAAATAAGATGATGGATTAATTTTATTTGAAACTTAGAGTATAAGCAAGAGTACTCTTCTTCTCATTATCCTCAAGCAAATGGACAGGTTGAAGCTGTAAACAAATCCATTCAATCCATTTTGCAAAGAACCCTTGCACAAAGCAAGACTAATTGGCACATTATGCTTTATCTTGCTTTGTGGACTTACCAAACCACCATTAAGACTACCACCAATTTCTATCCATATTAGTTAGTACATGGGGTGGAGTCTATATTGCTGATTGAATGTGAAATTACCTCATTGAAACTAGCCATAGAGCTCTTACCAGATACTTCTGAGTTGGAGGAACAACTGGTCCACTTGGAGCACCTTGATGAGCATCGTCGAGATGCCTTAGTGGCTCTTGAAATTAATAAGCGTCGCATAAAGTATTAGTACGATAAGTATGTATATCCCTATAACTTTGAGGAAAGTGAATTGGTTCTTCTAAGCTAATGAACCGTAAGGGATAGGTAAGTTCAATCCCATGTGGCATGGGCTTTACCTAGTTAAACGAGTCTTGGAGAAGGGTGCATATGAGTTGGAGGATTATGAGGGAACAACCTTGTTGGAGACTAGAAATGGGCTCTATATTAAAACATACTATGCCTAATGCTTAGCTAAGGCTGTTATTTTGTATATTATTGTACATTTTCATAGTTTACTTTCGGTCCCCTTGTAGTGAGTCGGTTTGTTGACATGATTCCCTTTGTTGTGGCAGATATTGATGGAGTCCTCAATATACCTAGGATACGATGATGGTGCCACCCTCCATACCCAAAACTTAGCTTCAGCTGCTTGGGTCATTTATACACCTAAGGGTCATCTGGCATCTTTAGTAGGTGTGTGTCTTCATCCATCATCAAACAACGTTGCTAAATATAATGTTGTGATTGAGTTACTATGTGATGCCATCTATAATGGTATTCGATCTCTTGAAGTCTGCCTTGAATCACATCTAGTAGTATCACAGTGAAATGGTGTGTACCATATCATAGATTCTACTTTATACGGAGATTCTTATGGGTAATATTGTTAGAATGGAAATTTGACTACATAACATACATCCATATTCCTAGACTATACAATCATGTTGTTGATTCTTATGCAAATTACATTTTGGACTGGAATTAGTTACTTCAATAATGAAGCATACACATTCCATTCACATTTAAAACACACGTGTAAATATATCAAGCCGATCACTATAAGTTTTTCACTCCCAAAATATAGTTCAAAATGGTGTCACTGTACAATACATCATGATACAAAATTGGGGCTTCAAACCACCAAAAAAGTACTACATGGTCTATACAAAATATCTATCCAGGCCTCTATCCCCGCAGACCAGGGAGATGGTTATGGTAACACACAAATGCATTTACCAAACATTGGAATAGTGTAACCCACAGACGGGATAATCCTACCCCGTGCCTCTGCATAGCCTTCGGCAAGTATTTGTCCTGCACCATGGGTACACTGTGTGTCATCCTAATGAAGTTGGCATGTATTCTTTGGAGTGTACACTCTGTATCTATACCTAGTATGTCATCCCCTCGTCCCCTCCGATGATGTTGGGGGTAAGCATTCGACCATCTAGGTCCCACACCTGCATATACATAATCAGTGTCAGTATGTGATACCACCAAAAACATGTTTTTGATTCCATTATATCAAAAATACAAAAAATTGAATAATTCAAAAATAAATTTGGGATTGTTACCTACATGGCTGTATGCAGCACCCTGTGGTAATGGCATGTCTGGGTTTATGTGGAAGTCAATCCCTGTATAGGGATAGTCGTCCATGGCCATGATCTGTCGCTGCCACAAGTGGTAGAAGTATGGTGGGAATGGAGTGGGTCTCCTACCTCCCCCTAACCGCCGCATCACCTTTGCCCAATGTATTTTGTATTTATCTCATAGACTATGTGGAGGAACCTAAACTCTTGGGCTAAGGCCTGATACCCGCTCAAAAAATAAAGTGCATAGTATGCTTGCTATCCCAAAGTTCTTTGTCCTTCCTAGCTTAGAGTTTGTCAGTTGTTGTTTCATAGTTCTCAACAACGATGTGGTCTAATCATATACTGTAGGTCTCATGCAATCTATTGCATAAAACATGAGAAGCTTGGAGGCCAAGTGTAGTGATGCTAACCCTTCTATCCTAGCTATTACTAGGACTATAACCTTGAGACCAACGCTCTAGATGGAGTTCACTAAAACCTGACTTCCGATCTTCTCAGTATACGGAAGGTAGTACACATCTATATATTCATCAATGGTGAGAACTCCTCCCACCTCACGAGCCTTCAATTTTACTACCTCACCACAACATGATAGTCCAGTTATGAAGTAGATATCCTCCACTTCTAGTCTCAGGGGCACCCCATCCAGCTGAAAAGCCTCTATGTCTGGGTCCCAATAGTCAACAAGCATCTATAGAAGCCTTGGTTGGGCCCTAAATCCCCTAAGTTTCCAAAACTTGTATAGTCCATATTTGTTTAAATCTTGTTGAAAATTGGTGTCATGATGGACTTCCCTATCCACTTCCTCATGTTCACGCTCCCTCCATTCTAGCACCATCCTGTAAAAAACAATGAGTTTTGATGAGAATTTTCCATAGAAATTGGTATACGCAGCTCTGTATGCATTTATTTTTTGTGACAATTGTGTGTATACATGACTAGTCTATGTTTTTCCCATGTATACCCTTCCCTATACACGCCTCGATGGCTAGTGACCCACGTGGTATAGGATACCCATTTAAGGTTTCTTCAATCTAAAAATTACGCCGTAGAAAAAGAAAATAAATGCATTGAAAAGGTGAGGGATGAGATAAGGATTTACCTGGTCCTGACGGCTCATGATTTGTTGCTCCTAGTTCCTAGAATGCGCAGTTGAATTTGGTGGTCCAAATGGCTCCAAATGTAATATTTGTGGTAAAAAACAAAATGGTATGGTGAAAATTGAATTTTTTACTATTTATTAAATTTCTTTTGAAATTTTTAACCACTTAGCCTATAGTTTGGACTTTTATTAACCTTTCTAAGCTATTTTTTCCTAATATTCTAGTGCAAGGACTTAATTTGCATGCACTTTCGCTAAGATCTCCACCCGTTCGTATCTATCAAAGGTACAATTTCAAACTAGCATATAGGATAGCATCACTTTTTCTTATGCATTATACATCATCCTATGACCATGTCACCTTAACTATAGGTATGAACCCACTTCGTAATGTTATGAAACCTTCATACTGCTACTAGAAGTTGTGTTACAAGTCATAGAGCCTTCATGTTCATGGGTTCCCTAGTAAGGTCCCTCTTTGTCATTTGGTACTCATGCTATGAGTCCTCCTTTAGGTCTGGGAGTCTTGGGTAGTCCCACCATGTCTTTGAGCAAGAACCTCATATTCTTTCTTGAACTTTATGTCGGCCATCTTTCATAGAGACTCTCATTTATATCAATTTGTAATTGCATTGCATGCATCCACTTGTCGTAGTGAGCTTTATGTCAGCTCCCTGCTTCATTTTTATGAGCCATTTAGCCTAATCTTTCCTCAATTCTAGCCAAGTAGATCTTTTCATATATATTTTGCATCATGATCACCCCATACCCGGAGGAGACATCTCCCCAAGTGTCCTTATCCTGCATGTGCTTCCTTGCATTGAGCATAGGTATGTTCCACTTCTTGGAACTAATTTGCTTCCCTGCAACATTTTTTTCCTCCTAGTTTTGTACTATAAGCAGTTTTATTCTTTTTCAAGCTTTCCAATATGAAAAAGACCAAAAAAATTAAAAAACATAAAAATTTGGATGGGAAATTATATTACTTTGGCAGTTGTCATGTCGTGTCACCTTCGAACAGAGCATTGTGTATTCCATCTACTCATTGGGTTATTAGTATGAATTTAGGAGGTGTACTCATTATTCTGAGTTTTTCCCACCGACTGGTTATGCTTCCAAACCCCATGGATCCTCTCTTGATGCCTCCTGTGTCATAGAGATTTCCCAATTTTCATGTTGAGTCTACATCTTCCTTATTCTCTTGTTTGAAGGAAATTTTAGCCTGAGTCAACCATTCCTTAGTTATCTCATTAGAGCAATTTTGGGGTCTAAAATGGGCCTCCTAAGGAAAATAATAAAATAATAGTTAAAATAATAAAATAATAGTTAAAATAATAAAATAATATTGATTAATTTTGGAGGAAGAAAGAAAAAAACTACTTTTTGTGTTCGTATTTTCAACATATCTCCCTGTGTTTTTACTCAAATTTCGATCGGAAGAGCTCGTTGGATGCGGAATTTGATTATGCATCCAACGAGTACCCACAATGCATACTTTTGATGGACCCCGCTACCCCAAAAACAAGAAATACCTGGAAAAAGGTGATGATGACATCATCATCACGTTTTTCCAGGTATTTCTTGTTTTTGGGGTAGCGGGGTCCATCAAAAGTATGCATTGTGGGTACTCGTTGGATGCGGAATCAAATTTTGCATCCAACGAGCTCTCCCAATCGAAATTTGAGTAAAAACACAATGAGATATGTCGAAAATACGAACAAAAAAAGTAGTTCTTTTTAATGACAAATATGTCAATTCAACCATTATGGTTGACTTATTTTATTGAAATTCTATTGGTTCCTGAATTCCAACTCACAAAAACTTATTTTGGCACGTTTTCTTATAAGGCCCATTTTAGACCCCAAATTTCCTCTAATGTGTCTTTTCATATCGACCATTCCTGATATAGTTATTGGTTCATGCACATCTTGCTCATTCACGTTCTTCCAAATTATCCAGCGTTGATGTGTACCTCTTGTTGGTTGATGGGGGATTCCCTTATGCCCTCCTTCTAGTAGATTCCATTCCATCAACTTCAGATCCTTTATTCTGGAATAGGGATCTAGAGTCCATTGAGTGCCTTGAGACTTGAAGTCATCAGTGGAAGGTTCTCTCGCCATTGATAGTTTTGGGAATACATTAATGTCCCTTAATCAATGGATTCTTTCAAGTGTTCAGCCTCAACACATCTATTCATACTTTTTTTATTGCACTCTATACATTGATTGCCATTATCATTGTCGATGGCATATCTCACGTCTATTAACGATATATATCAATGACCGGTAATCAGATGATGGTCCATCATGTTCGAACTCGACACCTATATTCGCATGACAGGACATGTACTTGTGGCGGTTTGTGTAGAATGCCTCTGATCTTGGTGGCATTCCATATATGCTACCTCCTTGATCATGCCAGTGTCTATGCGATATCAATTCTCATGACTAGATTCTAGTGTACCATTAGATATCTTCATTAAGTATATAGATCTTATTTCATGGTATATTGTAAGTGGCGAGGACCACAAGTGACATATGTTTATTATGCATATTCATGGCCATTGTACTATTATTTATTTGGGGACTCCTACACTTCATATTTGCAGTCACGTGATGAGATGTATCATTTGTATTGTATGGACGAGTAGATGGTTTTCCAACTAGGTATTCATTACTCTACTTCTGAGATTGGTATAATGTATTTTAGCCATCATGTTACCCCTCTAACCTCATACATTAGGGGGAATCTGTTAAACCTGATTTACCACGGTTGGTAGACCATGGTTTTATGGCCTTCCTTGTCCCTATGCAAACTCTTTGGACCCCCTTTGGTTAGTATAAACTTTAATGCTCCAAAATTCCCCTAAAAAAAGTCTTATTTATTGGTATACGCAAGTCACCAGCTTATAAACCACATGTACATGCATCTTGCTCCACTATGACCTGCATACATTGGGAAATGTGACCAAAAATAAAATATTTGGGGTGTTTCTCATCAAGTAATGAATGACTTGACTATTGGACTTCCATATGCAAGGAAACACTCAAAGCCGACCCTTCACTTCCTATTGAAGGGCTATATATTAAGCCTATTGGATGCATTGGAGGAAGATACTTCTAGAGAGCAAGGAAACTATAGTCGATTTGTGCCCCATTCTTGCATACTTGAGTCTACATCCCTTTGTCCTTCGAGCAGCCTATGATGTTATACCCAAGTTTTCCTTTGTCTTGTGAGCTTTCCATTGATATGGAGGATTGAAGTGGTTGAGGCCCAGGTGGAGGACTTGATTTCTTGATTTCGACGAGGTGCCGACAGAGTTTGTCACTTGTATCTATGTTCACAATTAATAGAAATATACATTTCTCATCCATTGTATGTATGTAGCTATGAATATTCTTGTCCATGGAAGTAGTTGCTTTGCTTTATACATATTGGATTTATATATGCTAGAGTATGCCTAACACTTAATATATATCATGATTGTATGTTTTGTTGTTGTTGAGAATGAAATGTAGGTGCAAGTGTGGTTGAAAATACCAACAAGGATCTACTACAATCATCTAGAATAAGGTACACAATTTATTCCTTAGTGTTAGCTTTGTTTATCTCTATTGCATATGGAAATGGATTGATTTATGGTGTCATACTGTCTGTTGTGATCCACCCCAAGCCATAGGAAGTTTTTTCCGTAACAGAATTGGAAACTCTGCAAGGGCCAAAACCAGAATATTTGCTTTCACTACTCACTCTCGCTTGAGAGTGGATCATCCATACTACTTGCGCTTGGTTTTCGAAAGATGTCATTGTTATCGAATCCAGTTGAATCCGCAAAAGTGCATATTTTGTATGAAAGTGGGTCGGTTATTGGGATTTATCATTTATAAGGAGGGGATTAGGGTTGATCCTATAAATTTTGAGGCAATACTTTGCTCGTCTCCCCCACACACTATTAGACATATTCAAAGTCTCCATGGGATGGCTAACTTATTACAGATATTTGTCGTCGGTTTTTCTAATTTGACCAATATTTTTGTGCTCCTTTTGAAGAAGGACACTCCGTTCATTTGGGATGAGCATGCTTAAGAGTACTTTGATGCATTGAATAAATCCTTAGCATCATCCCCCATGCTTTGTACACCTAACTATATTTGTCATTTCCTATTATATGTGGTCGTGTCTCAAGAGACAATTGGGATGGTTCTGGTTCAAGAGGACGATGATCTCCAAGAGAATGTTGTCTACTATCTAAATAAGAATCTCATTTATGTCGAACTTTGATATAGTTACATCGAGAAGCTAGCCTTATTGGCCTTTCATACAGTTTAGTGGTTGAGACATTTTACACTCCTTCTCCAAACTACGGTTGTAGCTCATATCAATCAATTTCAGTTTGTCTTAACCAGATGAATGATTGGGTGGGAGTATAATAAATGGATTTTTATTTTGCGAGAATTCAATCTCGAATTTGTTTTGGTAAATTCAAAGAAATCGTTATTTTTTCCAGAGCTCATGTCAGATCTCCATAGTTTGGATGAAAACGAAATTCATGAAGATTCTTTTGTATATGAGCATATCTTTCTTATCTCAACTGTGGACCCTTGGTATGGTGATATCGTCATATACTTACAGACTTTGAAGGTTCCTTCTCACCTCTCCTGAGATGAACGTCAACGTCTACAACATTGCACTAAGAATTACCTCAGTATCGGTGACACTTTGTATCAGTGTGGGATGGATTCCATTTTGCATCAGTGTTTGACTCATGACGAGGTTGAGACCATTCTAAATAATTGCCATGGTGGGGCGTGTGGTGGTCATTTATCCAGGATTTCTATAACCCAAAAAATCCTTAGAGTGGGTTACTACTCGTCATCGATATTTAAATATTGTGTTAATGTGGTCAAGCAGTTCCACCCTTGCCAGGTGTTTGCAAAAAATATGCACTCGCATCCTACCTTGCTTCACCCTACTATCACCGTCGGTCCCTTCACCAAGTGGAGGGTAGAATTTATGGATTGCAACCCATCTTCAGCTAGGGGGCACCATCACATCACAGTGGTCCTATATTATTTCAATAAATGGGAAAAGGATATTCCTACTATCAAATCCGACGGTGAGACGACCGCTCATTTTGTATTCAATCAGATCATCACTCGGTTTGGTATCCTGAGAGAGCTTTTCACTGACCGTGGAAGAAACTTTCAAAATAAGATGATGGATGAATTATATTCAAAACTATGGTATAAGAAAGAGTACTCCTCTTCTTATTATCCTCAAGAGAATGGGCAGGTTAAAATGTGAACAAATCCCTTAAATCCATTTTGTAAAGAACCATTGCACAAGGAAATACTAATTGGCACATTATGCTTTATCCTCCTTTGTGGGCTTGCCGAAACGTCATTAAGACAATCACCAGCTTCTCTCCATATCAGTTAGTACATGGGGTAGAGTCGATGATCAAACCAGCAGCTGATAGGTTCGCCTTCGACAGGTTCGCCTTGTCATCCCACATGTTCACCTTCGACAGGTTTTCCTTGACATGTTCAACTGACAAGTTTGCATTCGAGAGGTTTGCCATCAATAGGTCCTCGAATACATCATACCAACATGCTCTGTGATGGTTGAACTTCTAACCGTTATAACTTCTTGTAACTAAATGTATTGGGTAGTCACCCAAACATCTCAGCATCCTATATAAACATGCACATTATGTAATATAGACATCTTTCTAATCGTCATTTGATTCCTCCATATTTCATGGAGCAGAAGTAATAAATTGGTTCGAATTATTGTATATTGTCTATGTGTATATTTCTTGTCGACCCAGTGTGTTTCCTGCTTTGTTGTTTCTTCTTATACGCTTCTGCCATAATAGTACTCGACTCATTGAGTTGACTGTTGTCCCTAGTGTGCACCTGGGCATGACATGGATCATTGTTATTAGATCAAGATTTTGTTCAGGGTCTTAATTTACCTACGCACTTCCATCGAATTTATTTAACTTATGTCTGTTCAAACACCTTCACAAACTCAGCAACACAAGAAGACACTTCCTTTGACTTCAGAAAAAATGGTCAAAGAAGGAAACAATAGACATGCAACTCACAAGACAAAGAAACTCATAGAAAAAGCATTGGCTCTCCAGCGAACTGAAATGTTTGCCCATTTCAGCAAGATTTTCATGAGAGTCACTACGAACTCAGGGGAATCCTCGATGTGATCTCACTTCGATAAAATCAGTCCCTTCAAAGTGCAATTGAATCTGGACATATCAAACCTTGAAGGAAAGATTGACATAGAATCCGTCGAAAATTGGGTACAACAACTGGAATCTTACTCTACGGTAAATTAGCTCTTTGAAGTGAAAAACATCACCATTGGGTTCTTAAAGTTATCAACCTCCATACACTGCTAGTGGGAGAATCTCTCAACAAATATGGAAAAAGAAGAAGACCCCATCGAAACATGGGTAAAATTTGTCGAATATGTCTGAAAGGAGTTCTATCTGCCCAAGTATCTTTAACAATAGTACAAGAAGTGGCAGCAGCTAAGGAAGTGGAAAGACCAGACCATACAGAGTTACACCAATGAGTTCTATTGACTCGTGGCTAGACTTGGTGTCCAAGAAGAAGATAAATTTATTGTCCTGAAGTACGTCAGCGGTTTATCCCTGTACATTCAGCAAGCGATGGAGTTTTTGACTGTTAGTACGCTTGTGGATGCATTTCATTACGTCATCAAGATTGAATGTAAAAATAAAGGAAAAATACATTTCGTGAACAAGCCAACAGGTCGAACATCCAACAAGAAGTCACTTGACGAATCCGACAAGTTCAGGAACCCTTCTCAGATGACTCCGCCAAAGCCTGATCATCAAAAGAAGAAATTTTAGAAATACAAGAGGGATCGCAGCAAATAGAATCCTACTGGGAAATGGTGTGATTATCAGAGTTCATCATGGCATGATATGTCTGAATGCAAATCTTGAAAGACATTTTTGGAAAAATTGTCGACATCTAACTTGTCTGATAGAACCCTGGTATAATCTTATCCAAATGCATCAACCCTCCTGGATTCGACCTCAACCACTCCAACAGCCTTGACCATCGTCGATGAGGAGGAACGAGAGCACCTGTTCCATACACGAATATGGGTTCAGCAAAATCCATTACATATCCCGAAAACGCAGCTCACCAACCAACTCAGCTCCCAACAATAAAAATAGATTGACAACATTCTTTAAGAATACCATAACATATTTCAAGCACCAATCAGAGTACCTCTGCACTATCAGATAAAACACTCCATTGAACTTGTTCCTCGTTCTTCATTTCCTAAAGCATATGTTTACAGAAGATCCATTCTAGAAAATGAAGATATTTGCAGGAAAATCCAGGATTTGATCGACAAGGGTCATATCCCCCCATCTCCTCTCCTTGTGGAAGTCCAATCATCTTAGTTCCAAGAAAAGACGGGACTTGGTGCATGTGCATCGACTATCGGGCTCTCAAAAAAATTTCAGTGAATAACAAATACCCTCTTCCACAGATTGATGAACTCATCGACAATATAAAAGGTGCTAAGTTCTTTACGAATTTCGACCTCAAGTCGGGATACCACCAGATTCCAATCGAGTCCACTTATGTATGGAAAACGGATTTCAAAACCAAGTGTTAAGACTGAAAATTGTTTCTAGTCTTTGTGTGTTTTTTTTCAAAGGTTTATTTCTTATTTACTTTTCATTTTTGTTTTTGTTTTAAATTTTGATAATGTTGAATGCATTTTGTTTGATTTTATAGGTTTTAGTTGCTTAAAATTATTTTATTTTCTGTTTTAAGTTTTCTTTTGGCTTATTAAGTATTATATATCCTTTGAAGTCTAAAAATGTTTATTTTAAAATTTATTCCAAGGCCTATATTTAAGGTCTAACCCTTGTTCTTAAGCCCTTTGTCAAATATTCTCATAAGGAGATTCATGTAGCGCAAAATTCAGGGTTTATATAATAAAGCACTACAGGAATCCTGAATTATTGAAAAGAGTGGTGGATTATTGTGGTCATTGCAGTCGAGGGTAATGGGAGCATTATAAAAACATGTTGAATACATTATGACACATGTACATAACATGACACCTTAATCATGAAAATTGTATGGAGTTGTGAGAATATCATTCAGAAAATAGTGGTTTTCAGCTGTCACGATTTTTAAGTTGGGTTTTCAACTGTTACGATTTTGGTTTTGAGTCTTATTGTTGTAGAGACATAGATTACAACCTTTGAATTTTTCTAAAGAAGTATACGAGCTAAGATACATAACAGACATGAATAATAGTGGAAAGATTAATAGGTTTGAGCCTACTGATATGAGTTGGGCCATTAGTTTTCCAGAATGTGCATCATTATTTAGAACAACGGGCTGGTTTAGCTTCTTTGAGAATATCACTCATTTCAATCCAGAGGTTTCATATTGTTTTTCCCAAAATTTCATCAACGATACTGTAACATTTGATACCCTCAAGTTTAAATTAACAGAGGATTTAATAGATGAGTCTACTGGTGTCTCAAGAGATGGAGAGTTGTGGTTTAAAAAGATTCATTTTAGTTTCGACCCTAGTGACTTCTTACTTCCAGGAAATGAAACCCTAGAATGGGGAAAAGGGGTTCATTTGGAAAATTTCAAACAAAAATGGAAGGAAGTTATTGGTATTGTGTAAAGCTATATTACATGTGAGGGAAGATTCACATTAGTATTTAAATATCATATCATATTTCTATAGCATTTAAATCAGCAGTCAAAAATGAATTTTCCATTCTTCTTCTTAAAAAGTCTCCAGAAGATGTCTAACAAATTCAAGGGACATCTTGACCATACACACCAGTCAGTTTTTCACCATGGCCTGATAAAATTAATCATCTGTACATTTTTACAAAAGAAGAACAGGAGTTGGGATCACTTCTTATTTTGCTCTGGTTTTACTAATGAACAAGATGACCAAGTGAAGAAAATCTTGATCAATAAGCATTTTGGATTTGTTAAGAGGTTGAATAAATATATCATTGAATATTTAATGCAGGATAGTATTCAGGAAAATAGTTCATGTCAGGAAACTAAAGAGCATGTTGATGAAGATCGAAGGAAAGCATTGGGTGAGGAGCAAGATCATGTTCTAGAGGATGAAAAAATGAAGAAAATATCTGATTCAAACCATGAGGAAGATATGGGTTCAATAGAACAAAAAAAAAGTTCTAGATGTGTACAGGAAAGCCCAACTAAATTTCTTGTGGAAGTTGATTTGAAGGGTGACAGTTTGCAAATCTCAAATGTAAAGGTACAAAAGAAGTTCATTGTGCAGTCAGAAGGATCGAAATGGAGACCAAAGACCAGGGCTAAAAACAAACTCAGATTAAATATGAAGAGGATTTTAAACCCTAAATTGGAAAAAGAAAATATTACAGTGATTGAAGATTCTTCAAGTGAAGAAAATATGGAAAGTGAAGAAGATTTAAGCTCACAGCAAATCTACATTCATGAGTAACATTCAGTTTCAATAGAAGTTGTTCAAAGAGGAGATAAGGCTTCAGAAGGGCAGACTACTTTCATTACTGAATAGGGTATAGCTTTAGGAGTTTCTTCAGTACAAGAAGCAATGAAAGATAAACAGGAAGATAATTTGATTTTTAAGAAAAAATAAATCCCATGGTTATCAAACCAGGATTCTATAATGCATGGAGAGGTGCACATGGACTCATAAGTTGAAAACCTTAGGAAAACTTTGCAGCAACATAAGTCATAGATTGAATTTCTTAACGAAACTAATGACAGGCTAGTAATGACCAATAAGAGATTGAGAGAATACTTGGAAGACATTAATGCACACTATCAAGAACTAATAGTTGTCTCAAAGGAAGCATTAAAGAGAAAAAGACAAATCCAGAATCAAGCTAAAGATTTAACCCAACAGATTCAGAAGTTAAGTGAATGGAATGAAATGTTATTAAACAAAGTTGGAAGTCTAGAAATGGAGCAGGAGCGAAGAAAGAAGCAGTCTCATGCATTGCAGGGGACCACTATGTTGGCAAAGGCAGCAAAGAAGTTATGAATGTTATTTAGTGGTTAGCTGTCAAGTATTTTCAGTTGGTTATATTATATTTTTGTTAGCTTTAACATATAACTATTTTTTTGTAACTATTCCAGTGACCTAAAAGATAGTTATGACAGTTATGGAACTACTTTAGTTAGAAAAAAATAAAAGTAAGAAAGTTTATGTGGGGAGGGTTCGAATTTTTTTCAAGAAGGGGATTTAGAGCTAGATGTATGTTCAAGTTGATGCTCATAACTCTCATGTAAGTGTTGAAGACTGAGACTGATATATATAAATATATGTATATAAATATATGTATATAGATATATATCTATATACATACATACATAGATATATATGTATGTATGTATGTATGTATGTATGTATGTATGTATGTATGTATGTATGTATATACATGTATGTATATAGATATATATTCACACACACACACACACACACACACACACACACACACNTACATATACATATACATATATGTATGTGTGTGTGTGTGTATATATATATATATATACGTATAAGCCATTTTATCTTTTATGTGGATTTTGTTTATGGCCTGTGTGACCACACAATTTATCACTACATTTCTTGTTTAATGGTTTTATTCATGCAAATGCTCATGTGTTGTGGATAGAACGGATACCATGTTTATAATGTTCACGGTTTATGTTTATATTTTATGTTGTTTACCTCTCATTCCTTCATGCCTTTTCATGACTCGGTTCCTATTTTAGCTTGTTGATTGTTTACCTTCTTGTAAATGAACTTTCCAACGGAAAAAAAATCACAAAAATCAATTCCATTTATGCTTTTTGTTTGATATTGTACTAGTTTGTTCCTTTTGTAGTCTAGGAACAATTTCTAGCACAAACATATTTGGCGCCGCTGATGGGGACGTAACTGAAGTATATCTTCCCTGGGATATCATTATTCATCTGATTTTGAGAGGTGAACAAAGTCATAAAATCTTTAGACTATGATTTTCACCAAACAGTGTTTCACAGTGGCTACTAGAAATATTGGGACAAGAGGGAAGCCTACTTCACCTTTACATTTGGGTGTGTCAAATCCAGAACATATTTTGAAAGAATCTAGAAAACTTCAAAAATCTCAGTCTTCTCCTTCTATCTTTACTCCTAAACAGCTAAAGTTGAAATCACCTTTTGCATATTCTGAAGAAGAAAAACAAAATATGTCTTGGATAATTCCTTCTATACCAATTGATACCTTTCAAATTTTCACTAAGTCTTATAAAAAAGCAAAAAATGAATCTCTTGGAAAGATTCCGTTGTTTCAGTTTAAACCCAGTAAAATCCCTTTTCAACCAAGTTCAAGCAATGTTGTTCAGCCTTTGCATTCATCAAATCAAATTAGTTTCAAAATGGTAGCACAACAGCCTCTTGATATGATGGATAGAATGGTTGCTTCTAGGTATGCTCCTTTAGTTCTTCCTCAGCCCCTAAGTGCTCTCCCTGGAGGAGATTATCAGAAATACTTACCTAGGTTTAATGATCAGGGTGAGACTACTGTTGAAGAGGATTGAGATGCATTTCTAAGTTATGTAGATAATCAAAATATTGAAGCGAAATATTTGTGGATGAGGATGTTTGTGCAAAGATTGGATGGGGAGGTAAGGAGATCTTTCAGAGAATTACCAGCTAATTCAATAACTTTTATAGAAGAACTACAAGATGTGTTTATGAGGTAGTGGAGAGACACAAAAGATCATACCTATTACATTACATAATTTGGAGCTTTAAAAAGGAGAAAAGATGAAACTATAGTAGACTTTTCTAAATTTTTTAATAATATGTATGGTAGCATTCCAGCTAAAATTAAACCTTCTGAAACCTCAGCTAAACTAACCTATGTTAATTCCTATGATCATGATTTTTCCTTGCATTTAAGAGAGAGAATGTCAGTGACTTTCTTGAACACGCAGGAGGCTGCATTGAAATTGGAATCAAACATTTTAGCTTCAAACAGGCTTAAAGAACATTCAGATCATCAAATATTTGACCGAAAGGGTAAAAATGATATGATTCCATCAACTTCTACATCTCAAACAAAAGAAACTAGAATAGATGAGATGACTAAATTGGTAAAAATATTAACTGCAAAACTGAATAAACTAGAGTTAGGAAAGAATCCAAATAAACCTACACAAGAAGCTGAAAGAAATCCTAACCAGTTTAGGCATACATTTCCTCCTAGATTCATCCCTAGAGAAAGAAGGAACAATGACATCCAGAGGGAAAGAAGAGAGAATGAAGATCAGAGAGTTTCTCCTCCACTCCAAAATAATGTACTTGATGAAATTGAGGAAGGTGAGGATTCACAGTATGAAGATTCAAATCAAGATATGAATTAATTTGGGGAATTATTATCAGAGGGTTTCTTAACTAAACATGATTATCATAATTCTGAGTTTTTTTATGCAAATATTTATCAAACTGAAAGTGATTTGAATCCTGAAGTGTCAGTTGATATATGTCAATCTAAACCTAAGAAATCTATTAACTTGAGGTCTGGTCCAAAACAAATTACTCAGATCCCAAAAAGAAGGTAGCTCCTCCTGCAAAGAAGTTACCTAATCAAGCACAAGAAAGAAGACAAAATAAGGGTGACCAAAATAAGGCTGCAGAGATTGAAGAAGTGAACAAAAATGTGTAAGCTTTTAATTTTGAGAATGAACTGTGTAAGGTCAATATTCCAGTGCCATAAACTAAATTGATGAAGAATCCTTGTTACAAGAATCCTATTTTAAAAATGTTAGGTGCACATGCTAATCAGATGCCTTTGGATACTGTAAATCTCCAAGAAGAACATGCTAAAATCTTTATTGGTTCTGCTTTAGCTGATAAAACTGAAAATGATTCAAATTCCTCTCCACTTTTTTATATAACCTTAACTGTCCATGATCAAATGATTCATAACTGTTTATTGGATTCTGGAGATTCTCACAACTTAATTCCTAAAGCAGTCATGGAGGCTCTTGGTTTGAGTATTGCAAAACCATATCATGATTTATATGAATTTGATTCCAGAGTTGTCAAATGCCTAGGAGTGATTAAGGATCTTGTGATAAATTTGATTCAGTTACCAATGAAGAGTGTCATTATGGATGTGGTGGTTGCTGATATCACTGCTCAGTTTGGTATGTTACTTTCAAGGTCTTGGGAAAAGAATGTGGGTGGTACATAGGAGATATATTTATCATATGCAACTATTCCTATTTTTGGAGGAGAAAATAGAAGATTGTATAGGGAGTTACAATACACTTATATTGTCACACATGATAAGAACCCAAAAAATCACCCTATTTATGTTGTAGAAAAAGATTTTTGGTCTTGTATGCTACATTTCAGTGATGAGGATACAAATGGCATGTTACGAGTGGAAAAGGAAGCACCAATCAAATGTAGTATTGAGCAGAAAGATGAGCTATGGTAGATGTATTTTGATGGATCCTCATCCAAGGAGGGAGCAGGATCAGGAATTGTTTTTATTTCTCCTGGTGGAGAGGTGATCATTTTGATGTATAAGTTAAAATTTGTGACTACTAATAATATAGCAGAGTATGAGGCATTAATACTTGGCTTAAGGGCTGCAAAGGACCTCGGAATTGAGCATATTTTTTTTTATGGTAGCTCCAAATTAGTTGTCCAACAGGTGAGGGAAAAATATCAAGTAAAACAGGATTTCTTGAAGGTATACAGAAATAAGGTATGGGATATGGTTGACCATTATTTTGTAGAATTCAATATTTATCTTATTCCAAGGGATCATAACCAAACAGATGATTCACTTGTATTAGCAGCAACACACTTTAAAATTCCAAAATAGACTCAGTTAAAATATCCAATTGAAATCAAATATAGAGCTTCAGTACCTGATAATATCAGACAATGGAGAGTTTTTGAAGATGATTTGGAAATCAAAAGGTTCTTGGAGCTAACAAGAGAGTTTTCAAATTTATGGATTGACCAAGACCAAGATGATGAAGTTGAGGATGTTGATGAATATTCAGAAAATTAAACTGCAGGACATAAGATTATTGAGTTGAAGGGAAATTTTATTCCAAAAGGTCTGGTTCCCCTTGAAATTATTTTTTCTAAAGATGATACTCTGTTAAATACAACCATGCAATCCTCAGAAGAGAATATCATAAGTTGTAATATTGGCACGGAAGAGCAGCCGAGGATGGTGAAAATTTCAAAAAATCTCTCAATTGAGCAAAGGAATAGGTATATTAAATTATTGAAGGAATATGTTGATGTCTTTGCTTGGTCTTATGAGGATTTAAAGACCTATGATACCAACATTATTTAGCATAAGGTTCCTTTGAAACCAAATGTGAAACCTTTTAGACAGAAATTGAGAAGAATTAATCCAGCTTTGTTTCCATTCATAGAGAAAGAAGTCAAGAAATTATTGGATGCAAAGATAATTGTTCCACTCAGATACTCATCTTGGGTGGTAAATTTAGTTCCAATACGAAAGAAGAATGGAGAGAAAACGTTATGTGTGGATTTTCGTAATTTGAATAGATCTTCACTGAAGGACAATTATCCATTACTAAGATTGAGAAAAAATTTCAAAAAGTGGTAGGTACCCAAAGAATTTCAGTGGTTGATGGATTCTCAGGTTATAATCAAATTGATATGCATCTAGATGATAGGGAGAAAACAACTTTCACTACCCCTTGGGGTACATTTATGTAGGACAAGATGCCGTTTGGTTTGATGAATGTTGGTGCAACCTTTCAAAGAGCTATGGATATAGCCTTTGTTGGGGAAAAAAATTGTAGTAATTTATCTAGATGATATCACAGTGTTTTCTCTATCCAATGAAGAACACTTGAAACATTTCAAGCAAACCTTTTTGAAATGTAGGAAATTTGGACTATCATTAAATCCTAAGAAGTCGCATTTTTTGTTCAGGAAGGTAAGATTGTGAGACATTTAGTTTCAGCATATGGGATTAGAATATACCCTAAGAGAGTCAAATCTATTTTGAAGATCATTCTTCCAAGAAGTAAAAAAGATGTTCAATCATTCGTTGGAAAAATAAATTTTCTGAGATGGTTCATTCCAAACTTTGTTGAAACAATAAAGAAAATAATATCCATGTTAAGAAAAGAGCAGGAGGTGAAGTGGACAGCAGAAGCCAGAGCTTCATTTGAGAAGATAAAACATGCCCTTATAGAAGCACCAGTGTTGGTAAGCCCAGACTTTTTAAAATATTTCATGACTTTTTCTTTTGCATCTCAGGGCATAGTAGCTGTTGTCCTATTACAAAAAAATACATATGGATTAGAGCAGCCTATAGCTTTCTTTAGTAAGACTCTCATAGATTTAGAATTAAAATACAAGTCATTGGAGAAACAGGCATATTCACTTGTAAAAGCTTTGAAATTTCTTAGAATCTATATTCTACATTCAAAAATTATTGCTTATGTCCCTAATGCTTCTATTAAAGATATTTTAACTCAGCCAAACAGTGAAGGAAAGCGGGGGAAATGGATTGCAAAAATTATGGAATATGATGTGGAAATTAAACCTACCAAGCTTGTAAAAGGACAAGGCCTAGCAAAACTATTGGTTGATTCAAATTGTGAATCCCTTGGTCTTCATTTAATGGCAAAACAACCAATACAGGAAGAGTTTCAAACAGGGCAGGATAAAGAACAGATCATGGATAAATATGTAGAGTTAGAATGGTATGCTGATATAGTTCAGTTTTTATTACATTTGTAGTGTCTTGTTCATTTGGACAAGAAGGCAGCTAGATCACTAAAATTGAAGGCCACCAAATATTTCCTAGTAAATCAGCAATTACATTGGAAAGATCCAGAGGGAGTGTTTCGCAGGTGTTTGGAGAAGTCTGAAACTGAAGAGGTCCTTTCAGAATTACATGAAGGTTCCTGTGGAGGTCACAAATATTGGAAAGTCACTTATTATAAAATTCTAAGGTCTTGATACTACTGGCCTTCTTTTTTTTTGAAGTCTATCAGCAGGTCAGAGCTTGTATTCAATGTCAAATATTGGCTGGAAAACAAAAGCTTGTGTCTTTACCTTTAAAACCCATTGTGGTGAATTCTCCTTTCTAGCACTGGGGTATGGATTTTATAGGTGAGATCAATCCTGTTCCTCTAGGCAGCACAAATGGATACTTACAGCTACTGATTTTTTCACAAAATGGGTGGAAGCCATTCCTACAAAGAATACAACTGATAAGGTAATCATTAATTTCATTCAGGAAAATATTTTGAGTAGATTCGGTTGTCCTAAGAAACTATTGACTGGTAATGCTAAGGATTTCAAGTCTAAATCCATGGTTAATTTTTGTGAAAAAAATGGAATTATTTTAAAACATTCTAAACCCTATTACCCCCAGGGAAATGGATTGGCATAATCAACTAACAAAAGTATCATTCAAATCATTAGAAAATTGTTAAATCAGAACAAGAAATCTTGGGATTCAATGTTGAAGTATGCACTCTGGGCGGATAGAATAACCACCAAGAAAAGCATTGGTTTATCCCCTTTTCAGTTGGTGTATGGTACTGATGTTGTTTTTCCAATCCAATTAGGTATTCCAGTCATCAATTTTTTTCAAGGTATTTAGGAAAGAACCTAATGATATTCAAAGAAGAATTTTTTCATTGATTGAATTGGAACAGGAATGTGAAGCTCAAGTTTACAGGAAAAAGATTAAAGAAAGATTTGATAGGAAGGTTAAGGAAGATACTTTTTCTTGTGGAGACATGGTACTGAGATGGGATGCCAGGAAAGAGAAAAAGGGTAAGCATGGAAATTTTGATGATCTGTGGCTGGGTCCTTTTATAATTTTTTTTTTTGGGGAAAATAACACCTTTATACTGTAGACTATTGAAGGTGAAGAATTGTCCAACCCAATGAACAGACAATTCCTCAAGCATTTTTATAGTTATTGAAGGTGAAAAAATTATCATTCATTGTATATATCGGTGTGATATAGGTTGAATAAAGACTCCAATTACCCAATGGAAGTTTTGCAGAATAACAGGAAGGTTTAAGTTGAGATGATAGAAGGCCCTGGTCTACAGGTTCTTGAAACCTCACAAGGAGGCTTCCATCCCTCAGCAGGAGCCAGATGTTAACACTAAAAATTGTTCCTAGTCTTTATGTGTTGTTTTTCAAAGGTTTATTTCTTATTTACTTTTCATTTTTGTTTTTGTTTTAAATTTTGATAATGTTGAATGCATTTTGTTTGATTTTATAGGTTTTAGTTGTTTAAATTTATTTTATTTTATTTCTTAAGTTTTCTTTTGGCTTATTAAGTATTATATATCCTTTGAAGTCTGAAAATGCTTATTTTAAAATGTATTCCAAGGTCTAACCATTTGTTCTTAATCCCTTTGTCAAATATTCTCATAAGGAGATTCTTGAAGCGCAAAATTCAAGGTTTATACCATAGCGCGTTGCAGGAATCCTGAATTATTGAAAAGAGTGGTGGATTATCATGGTCGTTGTATTCGAGGATAACAAGAGCATTATAAACACATGTTGAAGAGATTATGACACATGTACATAACATGACTCCTTAATCATGAAAAGTGTATGGAGTTGTGAGAATATCATTCAGAAAATTGTGGTTTTCAGCTGTCACAATTTTTAGGTTGGGTTTTCAACTATTACGATT
Source organism: Pseudotsuga menziesii (assembly GCA_001517045.1). Lineage (NCBI taxonomy): Eukaryota > Viridiplantae > Streptophyta > Pinopsida > Pinales > Pinaceae > Pseudotsuga > Pseudotsuga menziesii. The sequence continues at coordinate 69,393 of LPNX010959794.1, forward strand.
TTGGTTATGAGTCTTATTGTTGCAGAGACATAGATTACAATATTTAAATTTTCTAAAGAAGTATACAAGCTAATATACAGAACAAACATGAAGAAGAGTGGAAAGATTAGCAGGTTTGAGCCTACTGATACGAGTTGGGCCACTAATTTTCCAGAATGTGCATCATTCTTTAGAACAACAGGCTAGTTTATCTTCTTTGAGAAGATCACTGGTTTCAATCTGGAGGTTTCATATCGTTTTGCCCAAAATTTCATCAACAATACTGTAACATTTGATACCCTCAAGTTTGAATTAACAGAGGATTTAATAGCTGAGGCTACTAGTGTCTCAAGTGATGGAGAGTTGTGGTTTAAAAAGATTCCTTTTGGTTTCAAACCCAGTGACTTCTTACGACGAGGAAATGAAACCCTTGAATGGGGAAAAGGGGTTCATTTGGAAAAGTTCAAACCAGAATGGAAGGAAGCTATTGGTATTGTGAAAAGCTATATTACATGTGACGGTAGATTCACGTTAGTATTTAAATATCATATCATATTTTTACATCATCTAAATCAGAAGTCAAAAATGAATTTTCCATTCTTCTTCTTAAAAAGTTTCCAGAAGATGTCTAGCTGAATCAAGGGACATATCAACCATACACACCAGTCAGTTTTTCACCATGTCCTCATAAAATTAATCATCTGTACAATTTTACAAAAGAAGAACAGGAGTTGGGATCACTTCTTATTTTGGTCAAGTTTCACTAATGAACAAGATGACCAAGTAAAGAAAAGATTGATTAATAAGCAGTTTGGATTTGTTAAGAGGTTGAAGAAAGAGATCATTGAATATTTAATGTAGGATAGTATTCAAGAAAATAGTTCATGTTAGGAAATTAAAGAGCCTATGGATGAAGATCAAAGAAAAGCATTGGTTGAGGAGCAAGATCATGTCCTAGAGGATGAAAAAATGAAGAAGATATCTTATTCAAACCATGACGAAGATATGGGTTCAATAGACCGTAAACAAAGTTCTATATGTGTATAGGAAAGATCAACTAAATTTCCTGTGGACGCTGATTTGAAGGGTGGCAATTTGCAAATCTTAGATGTAAAGGTACAAAAGAAGTTTATTGTGCAGTCAGAAGGATCAAAATGGAGACCAAAGAGCGAGGATAAAAACAAACTCAGATTAAATATGAAGAGGATTTTAAACCCTAAATTGGAAAAAGAAAAGATTACGGGGATTGAAGATTCTTCAAGTGAAGAAAATATGGAAAGTGAAGAATATTTAAGCTCACAGCAAATCCACATTCAAGAGGAACATTTAGTTTCAATAGAACTTGTTCAAAGAGGACATAAGGCTTCAGAAGGGCAAACTACTTTCATTACTGAACAACGTATAGATTCAGAAGTTTCTTTAGTACAAGAAGCAATGAAAGATAAATAGGAAGATGAGTTTATTTTTAAGAAACTTGATATCCCATGGTTATCAAACCATGATTCTATAATGCATGGACAGGTGCACATGGACTCAGAAGTTGAAAACCTTAGGAAACATTTGCAACAACATAAGTCACAGATTGAATTTCTTAATGAAACTAATGACAGGCTGGTAATGACCAATAGGATATTGAGAGAAGACTTGGAAGACATTAGTGCACACTATCAAGAAGTGATAGCTGTCTCAAATGAAGCATTAAAGAGAAAAAGACAAATCTAGAATCAAGCTAAAGAATTAACCCAACAGGTTCAGAAGTTAAGTGAACAGAATAAAATGTTATTAAACAAAGTTGGAAGTCTTGAAATGGAGTAGGAGCGAAGTAAGAAGCAATCTCATGCATTGGAGGGGATCGCTATGTTTTAGAGGCAGCAAAGAAGTTATGAATGCTATTTAGTGGTTAGTTGTCAAGTGTTTTCAGTTGGTTATATTATATTTTTGTTATCTTTAACATATAAGTATTTTTTGTAACTATTTGAGTGACCTAAAAGATAGTTATGACAGTTATGGAACTACTTTAGTTATAAAACAATAAAAGTAGGAAATTTTATGTGGTGAGGGTTCGATTTTTGTTCAAGAAGGGGCTTTAGAGTTGGATGTGTGTTCAAGCTAATGCTCATAACTCTCATGTAAGTGTTGAAGACTGAGACTGATATATATATATATATATATATATATGTGTGTGTGTGTGTGTGTGTGTGTGTGTGTGTGTGTGTGTGTGTGTGTGTGTATATATGTATGTATAACCCATTTTATCTTTTATGTGGATTTTGTTTATGGCCTGTGTGACCACACAATTTATGGCTCCATTTCTTGTTTAATGGTTTTATTCATGCAAATGCTTATGTGTTGTGGACAAAAATCATACTATGTTTATAATTTTCATGGTTTATATTCATATTTTATGTTGTTTACCTCTCAGTCCTTCATGCCTTTTTCATGACTCAGGTCCTTTTTTAGCTTGTTGTTTGTTTACCTTCTTGTAAATGAACTTTCCAACCAGAAAAAATCACAAAAAAATCAATTCGATTTATGATTTTTGTTTTGAGATTGTACTAGCTTGTTCCTTTTGTAGTCTAGGAACAATTTCTAGCACAAACACCAAGGAAAGATTGTTTGAATGGTTATTCATGCCTTTCAGATTAAACAATGCACCTGCAACCTTCATGAGATATATGGATGACCTTCTATGACCTTTCATCGGTAAATGTGCCATTGTCTATCTCAACGATATCTTGATTTTTCAGTCAATCATGGGAAGAACATGTCCAACAACTGCGAAAAGTTTTCGACACTCTCCAGCAACATCGGTTATATCTGAACATGGGCAAATTCTCATTTGCGATGACCAGCATCAAGTATTTGGGGTATGTAATTGACTCTGCAAGAATTCATGTTGACCCAAAAAAAGTACAGATCCTCAAAGACTAGCCCATACCTGAAAATATTCATGAACTAAGAAGTTTTCTTGGTTTGTTGAATTTTTATCAATGATTCATACTTGGCTTCAGCCACATCGCATGGCCTTTGAATCAGTTGATGAAAGGAAATGGGAAAATTGTCTTCAAATGGACACCGACACAACAACAAGCTTTTGAACAAATGAAAAACAAGATTTGTACTGCACCAGTGCTTGTGTTACCTGATTTGCATAAACCCTTTGAGATTGAGACGAACACATCGGACTATGCCCTCAGTGCAGTGAACACTCAGTCAGGTCACCCAGTCGCATTTCATCTTGAGACTTCAGTGACATAGTTAGAAGGTACTCGACGTATGAAAAAGAACTGTACGCCATTGTGAAAACTCTCAAGCAATGGAGACACTACATTCTTGGTAGGGAAATGGTCATCCTCGCTGACCATAAGCCTTTGTAGTTCGCTCCAACTCAGTCGAAACTACACACAACCTGACAACTCAAGTGGATTAATTACCTGCAACAATTTCAGTTGATCATTAAGTATTGGAAAGGAAAATCCAATGTCCTAGCCGATTGTCTCAGTAGACCACCCATTACTATACTATCTATAGTAATGAGTATGCAGGGTTATGACACCACTACTTGGATGCAATTGTATTCGGTATACTATGATTTTTATACAATCTATCGATAGCTTCATACTGACAAGTTGTCAACTACCGACTACTTCCTAAAGGACACCTTTCTATATAATATTGGACAGCTTTGTATACCAACCAGTGAGCACAGAAACTCATTTTGGACGCGCACTATAACAAGACTGCAAGACATTTTTGAGTCTCAAAAACATTTGTTATCCTCGAAAAGTATTTCTACTGGCATTCACTAAAATATGACATCAACAAGTACATTCGATCGTGCATAGTTGTGCCATTTCTAAGTCGTCGAGTCGACGACAAGGACTGTATACACCCCTTCCAATTCCTAGTCGACCATGGGAATCTATTTCTATGGACTACTTGATCGGATATCCTACTACCAAACATCAACATGACGCGATACTAGTAATGGTTGACAAATTTTTCAAGATGGCTATACTTATACCATGTAAGATTACTGCAACATCACAACAGACTGGTCAACCCTTCTTTGAACATGTTTGGAAACACTATGGCCTCCCAATGACCATTATTTTCAACAGAGATGCTATATTTGTCAGCACCTTTTGAAAAACTCTCTGGCAACATCTCAACATGAGACTTTCTTTGTCGACAGCCTTCCATCTACAAATAGACGGACAGATGGAAGTTGTAAATCACTTAGTCGTACAATTTCTTCACATGCACAACCACAAGCATCATTGAACATGGGATGATAGCCTTCGATACATATACAATAGTTAAAATCGTGCTCAACATAGCTAAACATGAAAGAGTCTATTTGAGATCTGTTACAGATTTCAACCCTCAACGCCTATCGACTTAACCATTTCCTCGACACAATCGAACGAAACCGACTTTGAAGGACGAGAAGTGGAGAAAGCATTGAAGTTCATAGATCAAATCTACAACATCCAGAAGAAAACACAAGAAATTTTGCAATGAGAAAATGCAAAATCTAAGGCCCGACATGGTAAGAATCGTATTCCTCATTCTTTCCAAATTGGGGATCAGGTTTGGTTACATTTAAAGAAGGAGCGCTTCACTAGTCCATACAGAAATATTAAACCTTTGCGATATGGTCCATACAGTATCCTTAAACAGATTGTAGAAAATGCTTTTCAGCTTCACATTCCTGCATGCCTTGGCCTACATCTAGTTTTCATTATAGATCTGCTTTGACCATACCATGCACCATTGTTGGAACAGAATGACTTGCAGATAACAGAACCCAAAGACATCCATCCAGATGTTAAGCAATGAAGCAGTAAAAGCTTCTTTAACGCTAGTAAATTCTCTAAAATGCCCACAGGTAATCTGAATCCCACATGTTGGTAAGTAGTAATAAATATTGATAGTAAATAAGATGATGAATTACATATGAGGGTCTGTTATTTATATTTTGGTGAAATACCCTTTCATTAATAGTCATGTCTTTTCATAAAGACATTATTACTTATTATTATTATTATTATTATTATTATTATATATCTATATATATATATATATATATATATATGTTTATTATTATTATTATTATTATTATTATTATTATTATTATTGTTTGTTGTTATTATTTAAGTTTGTTACATTGCCAATCCCTTAGAAAGGCTTTGTCCTCAAAGCCTTTTAATGTTTCTGCATCATCTTGTGTGCTATCACAGCTGATGAAACGTGTCGATATGAACTACTAAGAGTTGAGCACAACTTTTGATATGTGGATGAATCA
>LPNX010959794.1:75579-136115 GCA_001517045.1 Pseudotsuga menziesii
CGCTTGCTTCTTTGTAGTTATTATTATGCACTTTTCTTTGTAGTTATTATTATGCACTTTTTTATATTATTATGCACTTTTTACTTTTATCTTTTCTTTTTTAACCTTTTTTTTTCTTTCCCTTTTTTTCTCTTGTTCTTTTAGTTTTTTTCTTTTTGCTTTTAATTTTTTCTTCACCTTTTTTTTTAAACCCTCTTTTTTGGGGGGGAGTTACTTTTACCCTTTTTTTTATTTTTGTAAGGACAAATTCCTATTTTTTGGGGAAACCCAAAAATTCCAGGAAACCTGGGTGATGGCTAAAAGCCAAAAATATGGCCAAAGGCCGGGATATAGCCAACGAGGCTCTGATACCACTTGAAGTAGTAAAAGCTTCTTTAACGCTAGTAAATTCTCTAAAATTCCCACAGGTAATCTGAATCCCACATGTTGGTAAGTAGTAATAAATATTGATAATAAATAAGATGATGAATTGCATATGAGGGTCTGTTATTTATATTTTGGTGAAATACCCTTTCATTAATAGTCATGTCTTTTCATAAAGACATTATTACTTATTATTATTTTTTATTTTTATTATTATTATTATTATATATATATATATATATATATATATGTTTTATTATTATTATTATTATTATTATTATTATTATTATTATTGTTTGTTGTTATTATTTAAGTTTGTTACAAGGAACCTCTTCTTTGTGACACCATTGTGGGACGATGCATACGCCTTACAAGGATGAACTCCATTCCCTTATTTTAGGTGGCTAAAGCTGGACAACTTGCTGCACAAGGAAAATCATACTCTACTAATGAAGTTGTCGACAAGTTTCCTCACCTGAACTAATACACAATGGATACCATTGTTTCTTCAAGGAGGAATGATCCAACCAGCTGTCGGCAGGTTCACCTTGGAATTCAACAAGTTCACCTTCAATAGGTTTTCCTTGACATGTTCAGCCAATAATTTTGCATTCGATAGGTTCTCCCTCGACAGGTCTGCCATGAATACAACATACCAACATCGTCTGCGACGATTGAACTTCTTACCGTTATAAATTCTTGTAACTGAACATAGTGGATAGTCACCGAAACATCTCAACATCCTATATAAGCATGTACATTATGTAATATAGACATCTTTCTGATCATCATCGGATTCCTCCATTTTTCATGGAACAGAAGTAGTAAATTGGTTCCAATTCTTGCATATTGTCTGTGTGTATATTTCTTGTCGACCTAGTGTGTTTCTTTCTTTGTTGTTTATTCTTATATGCTTCCGTCATAATAGTACTCGACTCATTCAGTCGACTATTTTCCCCAGCGTGCACCTACCCATGACCTGGATCAATCGATATTGTCGATTGAATGTAAAATTCCCTCTTTGAAACTATCCATAGAGCTCTTACTAGAGACTTCTGAGTTGAAGGAACCTATGGTCCACTTGGACCACCTTGATGAGTAGCATGGATATCCCTCAATGGCTCATGAAATTAATAAGAGTCATGTAAAGGCTCAGTACAATAAGTGTGTCTATTCCCGTAAGTTTGAGGAAGGTGACTTGGTTCTTCTATACGACCAAGATAGTGAACTGTTATGGGTGGGTAAGTTCAACCCCATGTGGGATGGGCCTTACGTAGTTAAACGAGTCTTGGAGAAGGGTTCATATGAGATGGAGGATCATGAGGGGATATCCTTGGTGGAGCCTAGAAATGGGCTCTATCTTAAAAAATACTATGCCTAATTCTCACCTAAGGCTGTTATTTTTTATATTATTGTATAGTTTCATAGTTTACTTTTGGTCCTCTTATAGTGAGTCAGTTTGTTGACATGCTTCCCTTTGTTGTGGAATATGTCAACGAAGTCTTTGATATACCTAGGATACATTGACGGTGCCAGCCACCATACCCATAACTTAGCTTCAGTTTCTTGGGTCATTTATACACCTCAGAGCCATATGGTGTCTTTAGGAGGTATGTGTCTCTGGCCATCATCGAAGAATGATGCTAAATATAGTGTCATGATTGAGTTACTATGTGATGCCATCTCTAATGGTATTCAATCTCTTGAAGTCATTTTTTACTATAGCTACTTATCACAGTTAAATGTTGTGTATCGTATCATATATTCTACTTTATTATGGAGATTTTTCTGGTAAGATTGTTAGAACGAAAATTTGATTACATAACATTGTTCATATTCCTAAACTATACAATCATGTTACTAATTCTTATGCAAATTACATTTTGGACTAGCATTTGATACATCAATAATGAAGCATGCACATTCCATTCATATTTAAAACACACATGTAAACATATCAAGACGATCACTATCAGTTTTTCATTTCCAAAATATAGTTCAAAATGGTGTCACAGTACAATATATCATGATACCAAAATGGGGCTTTAAACCACCAAAAAATAACTACATGTTATGTACGAAATGTATATCTAGGCATCTATTCATGCAGACCAAGGAGATGGTCATGGTAACACACAACTGCATTTTCCAACCATCGGAATAGCCTAACCCAACGACAAGGTACTCCTACCACATGCCTTTGTATAGCCTCCGGCAAGTCTTCGACCTACACCATGGGTACCTTGTGTGTCATATTGATGAAGTTGGTATGTATCCTTTGGAGTGTACGCTCCACATCTATATCTAGTATGTCGTCCCCTAGTCCCCTCTGACGATGTCAGGAGTAACCATCCGACCTAGGTTCCACATATGCATATACATGATTAGTGTCAGTATGTGATACCACCAAAAACATGTTTTGGATTCAATTATATCAAAAATAAATAAATGAATGAATAATTCAAAAATACATTTGGGATTGTTACCTATATACCATATTCGGCACCCTGTGGTAATGGCATGTCTGGGTCTCTACGAAATTTGATCTCTGCATAGGGATAGTCATCCATAGCTCGATCTATCGTTGCCACCAATGGTAGAAGTCTAGTGGGAATGGAGTGGGTTTCCTACCTCCCCCAACCGTCGCATCACCTCCACCCAATGGGTTTGGGTTGGATCTCATAGACTATGTGGAGGAACTTGAACTCTTGGGCTAAGGCCCAATACCCGCTCGAAAAATAAAGTGCATAGTATTCTCATGAACCCAAAGTTATTTGTCCTTCCCAGATTACTATCTATCAACTATTTTTTCATAGTGCTCAACAACAACATGCTCCAATCATATACTATAGTTCTCATACACTCTACTGCATAGAACTTGAGAGGCTTGGAGACCTGGTGTAGTGATGCTAACCTTGCTATCCTTGCTAGTACCAAGACTATAACCTTAAGACCAAGGCTCTAGATGAAGTTCACCGAAACCTGACTTTCGATCTTCTTAGTATCTGGAAGGAAGTACAGAGCTACATATTCATCAATGGTGAGCCCTCCTCCCACCCCATGAGCCCACAAGTTTACTACCTCGCCACAATGGGATAGTCCAGTTATGAAGTGGATATCCTCCACTTCTAGTCTCAGGGGAATCCCATCCAGCTGAAAATCCTTTGTGTCTGGGTCTCAATAGTCAACAAGCATCTGTAGAAGCCTTGGTTGGGCCGTCAAGCCCCCAAGTTGAAAAAAATTGTATAGTCCACATATTTTTAAACTTTACTGAACATTAACGTCATGATGGAATTCCCTATCCACATCCTCATGTTCATGCTCCCTATATTCTAGCACCATCTTGTCAGAAACGATGAATTGTAATGAGATTTTTCCATAGAAAAGGGTATGGCTCTATACATGTTTCATTTTGGTTATAGTTGCATATACACACAGGTAGTCTGTGTTTTTCATACGTATACCTAGAACTATATGCACCCTAATGGCTTGTGACCTGCGTGGGTCAAGATGCCCATTTAAGGTTTCTTCAAACTGAAAATTATACCATATAAAATGAAAATAAATGCATTTAAAAGGCAAGGGATAAGATAAGAATTTACCTGGTCCTGACAGCTCTTGATTTCGTTGCTCCTAGCTCCCAGAATCTACAGTTGAAGTTGGCGGTCCAAGTGGCTCCAAATGCACTATTTGTGATAAAAAACAAAATGGTATTGGTGAAAATTGAAATTTTTACTATTTATTAAATTTCTTTTGAAATGTTTACCCACTTAGCCTATAGTTTGGACTTTTATTAACCTTTTTGAGTTGTTTTGGCCTAATATTGTGAGGTAGGGACTTAATTTGTGTGCACTTTCACCGAGGTCTTAACTAGTTCATATCTATCACAGGTATAATTTCGAACTAGCATATAGGATAGGATCACTTTTTGGTATACATCATGCATCGTCCTATGACCATGTCACCTTAAATATATGTACGAACCCACTTTGTAATGTTACATAATCTTCATACTGCAACTATAAGTGACATTATGAGTGGTAGAGACTTCATGTTCATGGGTTCCCTAGTTAGATCTCGCTTTGCCATTTGGTACCCATGATGTGAGTCCTCCTTTAGGTCTGGGAGTCTCGTGTAGTCTTGTCATGTCTTTGAGAAAGAACCTCATATTCTTTCTTGAACTTTATGCTGCCCATTTACTAGGGACTCTTGTTTATATGAAGTTCTAATTGTGTTTCATATGTCTGCTTGTTGTATTGTGCTTTATGTCAGCTCCCTGCTTCAGTTTTATGAGCCATATATCCTGAGTTTGCCTCAATTCTAGCCAAGAAGATATATATATATATATATATATATTGCAGCTTAATCACCCCATACTCGGAGGAGACATCCCCTCGAGTGTCCTTATCCTGCATGTTCTTCCTTGCATTAAGCATAGGTATGTTCCACTGCTTGGAACTAGTTTGATTTCCTATGACACTCGCTTCCTCCTAGTTTTGTACTATAAGCAATTTTATTCTTTTTCAAGCTTTCGAATATGAAAAATAACAAAAAAAATAAAATAAAAATAAAAAGTGGGATGATAAATTATATTACTTTGGAAGTTGTCATGTCGTGTCTCCTTCAAATAGAGCATTGTAGATTCCATCTATTGGTTGGGTTATTAGTATGCTTTTAGGAGTTGTACTCATTATTTTGAGTTTTCTCAACCAAATGGTTATGCTTCTAGTCCCCATGGAGCCTCTGTTGATGCCTCCTGTGTCGCAGAGATGTCCTAGTTTTCATGTTGAGTCTATACTGCCTATGATTCTCCATATGCCTTATGCTCTTGTTCGAAGGAGGTTTTATCTTGAGTCGACCATTTCCTAATTATCTTATCTTTGCATGTCGACCATTCTCGATACAATTACTGGTTCATGCGCATCGTGCTCATTCGAGTTCTTCTAAATTATCCATCATTGTTATGTACCTTGTGTTTGTTGATGGGGGATTCCCTAATGTCCTCCTTCCAGCAGATTCCATTCCATCGACTTCATATCATTTATTATAAAATAGGGATCTAGAGTCCATTGAATGCCTTGAGACTTGCAGTCATTAATGGCAATTTCTCTCACCATCAACAGTTTTTGGAATACATCAATGTCCCCTGATCGATGGATTCTTTCAAGTGTTAAACCTCAACACACATATTCACACTTGTTTGATTTCACTCTATACCTTGATTCCCATTATCATTATCGATGGGATATCTCATGTTTGTTAATTATATACATCAATGACTTGTAATTAGATGATGGCCCATCATGTTTAACCTCAACACCTTTATTCGTGTGATGCAACATGTATTAGTGGCAGTTTATGTAGAATACCTCTGAGCTTGGTGTCATTCCATATATGCTACCTCCTTAATCGTGTTGGTATATATGAGATATCAGTTCTCATGACCATATTCCAGTGTACCATTAGATATTGTAATACCCTAGTTTTCACCTCATTTGCATTTAAATAAAATGATGTAAATAATCATGGTGTGGAGCTAGGAAAAATCCCCACCATCGATTTAGTATTTATGTTTCGGTAATTAAGGTGTGGCCGATGGTATTTGTTTTATGCTAGATGAACATTAACAGCTGAACATCATGTTAAATTGAAATTTTAATTAAAAACCCAAAGTCAGCTATATCAACACAACTAAATGAGATGGTGGCATGATTTTTCCTAAGGATGAGGAATTCGGGGATTGGAAGAGTGGGGAAATTCGAATTGGGAAGAGCCCCACTTTGGGAAAAACATTTTTTGAATTCCTTGGGCAAGAAAACACCAAAAACGACCACCTTTCCCTCATGCGGGAACGTTTCACCTTCCCTCACGATTTGGATTGAACAAAACATTTTGGGAAAACCAATTTGGCATTCACGAAAGAGCCAACAAGAAAAAATGATTTTGAGTCTGAACCTTTCTAGAATTTCCCCTATCCAGTGATCTGAATACTTCACATTTTTTGTTTTTGTGTTATGATTTTTCCCCTTTCGGAAATTTTTGTTCTCTCTCACGTTTTCCCCTATCTTCTAGTTGTTTTCCTAAACCCGAATTCCCTTAATCTGATTTTGTGTCTTTGATTTGAAATACCAACAACGTTTTCATTTTGGTAATTTGCAGCAGTTGATCTGGCTCCGACAATGTTCAGAAATTTGTAAATTTATGTGTGTGTATGTAATCCCTGGCGTTAGCTACATTTTTTATATATCCCAGGACTGTGATCACTGTGTGTGCATACACGTTTGGCCTTTGAATTGATAGAAGGAATGGAAATAGATTCTAGACTTGCTTGATAAACTTAGTGTGTGAAAGAACCTCACAGACCAATCTAGAAGGTTGGTTTTCTTTTTTGCATGCCCTGAATGGCACTGGAAGGGAAGGCATGGCCTAAGGGAATGATTGTGTTGGGTGTGTAATTGTTTAGAAATTAGGATAGATCTAGTGTGGGTGTTCTTAGCTTTGGATTGAGCTCACTAGATTATCAATATGTTTTTCCACCTCCTTAGCAGCTTGATAAACCCAAATGGAAGGATGGTTTGGCTGGTAGCCTGATAAACCCATCTGTTGGCTTGGATGTGTTTCATGTGAATTTGGATAAGTGTAAACCTATGCCTGTGTAAATATTATAAACCCAACTGTGTTGGCTTGACTAAATTTTATTGTATCCTTGGCTATGGGGAAAGTCTACTAGTGTTCCTTATTCCTTGGGGAAAATCATGCCCAGCTTGGGGGTCGTAGTGTTGCTGAGAGATTAAAGAGCACATTGGCCTATGGTTGGTTGGAACGTTGCAACAACATAGCTGGTTGCGAGACAAGTTTCTCCAAATATAAGTATTCTTGTTTATTTAAGTTATGCAAATGTATTTGCTTATGGATTATTATGAAATTATCATGAACATGTTGAATTCCTAAATGTGTTGAATGAATGAATTATGCTTCCGCTGTAGATTTCATTATGCATCTGTTTATACTTATGTATTTTTTATTTCAATGCATTTTTATATATGTATTATGTTCATGGGGACTTAGATTTCCCAGGTTGATAGAGGTTAGTCGCGTCCTCTCTTCCAAGTAAGGGTTGGGGACGTGACAGATATTTTCATTCAGTATGGAGATATTATTTCACTGTATATTGTATATGGTGATGACCACATGTGACATATGTCTATTACGCCTATTCATGGCCATTGTACTATTATGTATCAGGGGGCTTCTACACTTCATATTTGTAGTCACATGCTGATATGTATCATTTGTATTGTATGAACGAGTGGTTGGTTTTTCCACCTGGTTCTTCATTACTCCACTTTTTGGATTGGTATAATGTATTTTGGCCATCATGTTACCCCTCTGACCTCATACATTAGGGGGGCATCCGTTACAGCTGATTTTACCACGCTTGGTAGATCATGGTTTTATGGCCTTCCATGTCCCTATGCAAACTCTTTGTACCCCCTTTGCTCAATATAAACTTTAATGCTCCAAAGATCCCTTTAAAAAATTCCTCGTTGTTAGTATATGTGGGTCACCATATTACATACTATGTGTACATGTAGCTTTCTCCTATATGACCTGTGTACATCGGGAAATGTGCCCAAAAATAAAATATTTGAGGTTTTTCTCATCAGGTAATGAATGAATTGACCATTGGCCTTCCATATGCATGGAAACGATCAGAATCAACCCTTCACTTCCTATTGAAGGGATATATATTGAGCCTCTCTAATTTATTGGAGGAAGAGAACTCTAGAGAGCAAGGAAACTATAGTGTATTTGTGCCCCATTATTGCATACTTGAGTCTGCATCCCTTTGCCCTTTGAGCATCTTGTGATGCTCTTCCCAATATTTCCTTTGTTTTGTGATATTTTAATTGATATGGAGGATTGAAGTAGTGGAGACCCAGGTGGAGGACTCGGTTTCTCAATTTCGACGAGGTGCCGACAGAGTTTGTCACTTGTATCTTTGTTCACAATTAATAGAAATATCCATTTCTCATCTATTGTATGTATGTAACTATAAATATTCTTGTCCATGAACATACTTTCTTTTCTTTGTACATATTATATTTATATATGGTAGAGTAGGCCTAACACTTAATATCTATAATTCTTGTATGTTTCGTTGATGTTGAGAATGAAATGTAGGTGCAAGTGTGGTTGAAACGCTCAACAGGGATCTACTACAACTGTTTGGAATAAGGTACACCATTTATCCCTTAGTGTTATCTTTATTTATCTCTATTTCATATGGAAATGGATTGATTTATGGTTTCATACTCTTTGTTGTGGTCCACCCCAATCCATAGGAAGTTTTCTCTATAACACCTACATTTTGAAGGCCCCATTACAATTTGAGTTAAGGGACACTAGGTCATATTGGGCATATTTACTTTTATATTGTGAATACATTTTTCACTTAACATTAATTCTTAAACATTATATTGACACTTAATTGGAAACCATTAAGTTGACACTTAAATTCAAGTTTGTTCCTTGTTTGGAGATTCTACCTTCGATGGGATTCTTTCTTTGATCATATTTTTTTCCTTCATTCAAAATCCCCTTATCTATTCAAAGTTGAACTTTCAAATTTTCAATTATACTATTTAGGGATAGATTATGATCAACCACATAGGACCCTATTCTCTATCACGTTTCAATGATAATTAGGAGATTCAATTGGTTTGGAAGAGGTGGAAATTATTTAGAAGGTTTTGATACTATCACATGAGAAAAGTTTGGGAACCCAAGACTTGTTCATAAATTTAGAGATTATGCTAGTAGAAAAATTAAGTCATATTTTTAACAACACACAGTGATTACACAAGCTCAAATGCTACATGGATTGATACACCATAAAAAAAATTGAAACATGCCACAAAGTTGTTTGTTTTTCAAGATACTAAAAGTAAAAAGGCATGTGACACTGTAATAGAAAATATATCCAAGGTATTTTATTCATTTGAAAAATCAATAAAAATTGGCATCCAAGCTACTCATAGGGAAATTACAACTAATGTTATGGCACTGAGAACCTCAAGAAGTCAAACGATGGAAACAATGTAAAAATTGCTACATGTTTTAAGAAGAGCTTTGCACAAATATACCAAATTTAGGATTTGGATAGATGAAAATGATGAAGTTGCTTGTTGGGATATTATTTGCAAGAAACCCCATTAAAACAATATTTCAAAAGGCAATAGAGAAAGGTTGGTAGAGGTTTGGAACAACAATTATCCTGACATACCAAATTGAAAGCATTTCCTACTACAATGCTTTTCTAGAGGAGAGGTGTATATGTTGAGCATTGTAACCATGTTATGGAAATGATAGTAGCTATCATGTTTGATAAATTGAAACAATGGTATATTAGGTCGAACACAACTCATGACACTTCTTTTTTTTCAATACCATGTTTAATTCCAAATATATGATGACATCTTTATATATTTTTGCAAAAGGAACTTGCGTGGTGAACTAGCTCGGCTCATGGTGCAGGATTTTATTTAGTAAAAGATGTGTAGGTGGAAAAAGATTACATGAATTTGGTAATTTGTAATTATTCCATAGGAAAATCCATGTTGATCCAACACACTCAGTATTTTAATATATCATAGTCACGTGGAAGAGATATGAGGATGTTACCATGAATACATCATCTTCTTTAGTTGTTCCATCTAAGAGGATCGACTTGCTTGAGGAAGAATTTTCTATTTCAAAATTCATGAAGAGGTTTTTAAATCATATTTATAAATACATCAAACACTCTCATAGGTCAAGGTGGAAATCTTTTCAATTCAAAAATTCTCGTGAGGAATTAGAGACATGCACTCTTATCAATAGTTGGATTTGTTGAGAATTACAGAATTGGTCCCTAGAGAGCGGTGTATAGTCAATATTGTCACTATGACTGGGTGTCTATATTGTACATACATGCACAGGTGAGCATTGAGGTAGGGATCAAACTCTAATTCATGCAATTTTATTAAGGAGTGCAATTTTAATGTCAATGATGATTGTGAGAATGACACATTGTTCATTCAACATTGCTTTGGGATGATTTATCTTGAGTTAAAAAAGAATGGGGTATCATTTACAAGACATTGGGTTTGTCAGATGGGATTGTGGCCTAGTTCAAATTAGAATGCTCCTCTTTTATTGGTTGAGTATTATTCATAATGAAACAAAAGTTTGACATACTTGGAGCATTTTTAAATAGGGCACAGAAAGAGTGAACACGATGGTGTAGGAACTTGTGTGAAATGAGCACTCAAGAGGTATTTCATGTGTCATGGTGAAACCTAACTCAAATCATCCACACCATTAATTGTTTGGTGCATGATACATTTAGGACATGAAGGTCACAAACAAGCAAGGATGGTGCATAGGTAAGAGACTATGGTGTGGAATTAAATTTCACATTTTGAACTTACTTTGGAAGATAAACTCAATTGGAAAATTATATATTTGATATTTAATTTGATGTAGGTTCTTTTGGAATGTTACCCTTGGTGATGTGAATATATCCATGCCTTGGTATTAGGAGAGTACATGAAGTTGGTGGACCTTTTAGATGCAAGTGGATTTTTAGAAAACTAATCATGTTTGTGCCATAAATGTTTTTGTTTCTCAACCATTTCATAAAAAAATTATATGTTTCACTACTAGACACTGATCTCTACATGCTATAAAAAATCCAATCCATCATCATTAAATTCAAGCCTTCAAAATATGCACTAACATTATGCGTATTCATTTCAGGGTAACCTCACTTAGATAATTTTTAAAAATATTTAAAAGTAGTAATTTGTTTTGGAAAATAAGAGTTACACCAGTACTATTTGTTATCTACATGTTTGCCAATTTTTGTATATCGATTCCATCATTCAGGAACTCAAAGGATGCACTAACATTGACATATACCTTGTCATTTACTGGGGGGGGGGGAAACAAAATTCGAATGTTATAAAAATCAAAATTGAGTTAGTTGTGAACATTTTCAATAAATAAAATCTATATATTCATAAAGGTGTTTCAATTTCCTACATTTCATATTTTTAAAAGAAGCAAGATTCATTCTTTAGGTATGTCAAAATGCCCATGTAAGATAAAGGATTTTTGTCTTTTGGCTATGTTGCATCTAAGACATAAAAAGAGACCACTATTAGCATTCACTCACCCTATTGCAAGACTATACATGGCATGAGAGAATTACATTATGTTCATAGTAAGGACAAGGGTGACATATTTTCCATTGAAATGATCAATTATGCATGATTTTTCAAATTTTGCATTGATGCAAAATGATGCAAGATTAATTAATGTGGACATGATGGATACGTGAAACAATGGAAGTATGCCCATGTTAATTAGAAAGGGTCTACATCCAATTTCAACGTGGAAAGAGATGCACACTAAAGAGTATGTGGTATTGACACTAGATTATGATCATATTTTTGACATGGTTAGCGAAGGTACGCGACTTCATTAATGGGTTCATTATATACTCCACAAGTTTTTATTTTGAATCTTTGATAGCATGTTAAAATTTCTGAACTTATATAAATGTATACATTTGATTAAATTTGTTATTTTGGATGTAGGTGATGTATTTGTTGTCACTACACCCCCATGTAAGGAATATAATGTGGCATAGTATTTAATGCAGTGTATATGAATTAAAATTAAGTTGGTGAGACCCTATCAAGATGGAGAGTTCATGTGCCAAATTGTTGACTTGGTCACGATGGGACTCTTTTTTGAAAAACATGAAAAAACAGGGCGATTAAATTATTTACAGAGATTTTATGCATGTGTGTGTATATATATATATATATATATCTTTCCATGATTTGGTGGTGTCTTAGATACGTTTCATGGAAATTCTATTACATATCGAGACAAGAGATGGAAGATGGAAGAAACTGACCATGGCCATATAATGGAGACATGCATTCTTATAACCCATTAGCATGAAGAATGAAATACACATGCCACTTTCAAGGTTAACCTACTTGGCATGCTAGCTTGTTTTGAAATTATCTATAGTGATATGATAGTCTGATTTTGTATCAATATAGCATGGTAACTCATACATATAATATGGAAATTCTATTTTGTATCAATATAAAAAGAATGTATTTAGCTATTTCACTATGGTTTCATTTATGTTTAGGGTAATTTTGTATCAATATGGTAACTCATATATGAAATGACAACCCAATTTTGTTGTTGATATCAAAATCTGACTATATTTGGGTCTTTCACTAGTTTTATTTATTTGGGTAATTTTGCAATATGAAATTACATATCCGGCCAAGTCCATTCTTCCAAGATACTATATATAGGTATGGCCAAATGCCTCATACATTTCTATAATAGAGGACACAAAACCATGGTATAAATTCCCAAATATACAAGTTTTCAATAGGTCCACAAAATCAATGCTTCTTGACTAGATTATGACCAATTTTGATAGGATTTAGTAAGAATTATGAAAGTTATAAGCCTCCCAATTGAAAATTTCTAGGGTTTTACATTGTTTTGAGATTTTGAGGTCTTGTTTATTTTAAAAAATATTTAAACATTGCAACCTTAAGAGCCATATAATGGAAGATACTAGAAAAAATAGGCATCCATCCATATCTCAAGAGTGTTGTGAATGGATTTGATAATAAAAAATTATATTTTTAAAAGGAATACAAACATTGATCAATTTGGAGATAATGCATTCAATCATAATTTTCTGGCATACCTCATCATCTACCCCATTATTACTGTGAAACACTTGCAATTTACAATCCTATAATACTTGTAATAATTGTACCATATTTAGATCTTCCAATTAATATTAATCCAAAGTTTAGCACATTTATTCCACTTGAGAAAATAATTGATCAAACAAGGTGTCACATACATTTCAATATTATAAAGGTCTTTCACAATGTCAAGGTAGGCCCGTTTCTTTCACATGCCAAGTATTCCACACTTGAGTAATTTTGACATAAGTTTCAACACTTGGTAAAAAATACTCTAAACTATTTTCCCCTAAATCCAATTTCAACCATGATGGGGAATAACACTTGCATCTCTAACATAGTGGTGAACATTACTTTTTGGGTAAATATCGATACATGTATTAACACCTTTTATGCCTTAACACATTTCTGCCAAACAATAGGCATCTCTTAAGTCTTTTTTTTGTTAATAAGAAGAAAACCTTATATTACTTTATAGTACAAAAATGATGTTAGAGACATTCTCCGCCAACTGGAGTGTTTGAGCTTAGCCGAATTGATTTCAGATGGTTCACCTTTGCAACTAGATTCAGGCCTAATAACATACCCACCAAAAAATAATTCCACCGAAGACTATCCTTTTAGCTCCCAATCCCCAGCCTACGTAGAGACTATATATGACTAAGACTTAAAAGAGACTATATAAAACTGAGCCTTAAAACCTTCAGAGCCTATTTAAGACTTATAAGCATAAAATAAGAAACAAACAACATAGTAATAGACATATCCACTTCACATAGAAGGATTACACCATAGACCAAAAGAAAAATAGATAAACAAACATCCCTTACTAGAAAGGAGGGTCGCATGGAGGAGAGGCTTGGGGCTCGCTGTCCAACTCCCTGGGGTGGCTAAGGAATTCCTCCATGATCATTTCCAATAGGATAAATCTTGCTACACTTTCCTGCTACCCTCTGCATATCATATCCAGCATATTTCTGATTCCATGCGCCAGCTGCACCTTCTCTTAAAGATCAAAGGCCAAAATGATACGATGTTCCTAGAAGGGGTTGGCCACCAAGGTCCTTCCCTGATGAACTTTGGATTCATGCAATAGATCATTATCTTTATCCGCTATCTGAGCTTCAACCAATGCAGGGGTTTCTTCCATGTACTGATCCTCCCAGTTGAATGCCAGAGGGACATGAGCTTCATGGATAGCCAGGTCTTGTAAGGAAGAGTTAGTAGAAGGTTGACCCTCTCCTTTGATATGCACATTGTCCCCCTAATGTCTCCTAACTCTCCATTGGGGAACCCTTAACTCTCTAAAAAAATTACCCAGGGATCTGATGCACACAAACTGCGGGCTAAGGTTCACAAGATTAATTCCATACAATATGAACATACCATCCCTTTTAGATGTTTTTATAGAAATTTCTATCATCTGAGTGAGGTACCCTCTACTCATGGAGCCTGGGTAAAATTCTCCCTTCGCAGACTCTGATTCCATATCCATAAACTTGTTGTACTTTTTGATCATGAACAGATCCTCTTAGCCTTCCTTCTCCTGTGTATAAGCATACACAAGCTTGCACATTTTAATTGTCAATGTACGGCCTTCCTTTCTAGTTTCCTTATGATGGTGATTTCTCGATATGGGGCCAATAGTTTTCCTGAAAGAGAAAGTACCTCCATCAACTCCACGTATGCCTGAGGAGGAATGAAGCATGCTTAATTAAAGAGGCAATAACCTGAATCGTCCTTCCTGGATCCATGCATCGTGTCACAATATTCTCTGGCCCTCTCTGTACCCGTTCCACGTGTTCTATCATGATGAGTCATGTCACACATGGTAATGACGAGTGGGTTCACCATCTCCCTCCTGGATGCTACGTCTTCCTCAGGAATAGATGAGAGGACACCATCTATCTCGATCATGATCCCTACATGAGGCAACTTTGATGCAGCTTGGTGTCGATGCATGCAGGGAGGTGTATCTTCCATGAGAGTTAATGAATTTCCTAGAATACACTTGTCGAACTCTTAACGTGGAGGGTCTCCCTTATCGGCCTCTGGATTGTTGGATATCTTTCCATAATCCTTCTACTCCAACTCCTCCCAACGTCGCCAAATATTGCAATCGACTGCATCTTCCCACTATTCTACATTGAAGAGGATACTACTGCCAACCCCTGCATTTGCTAAGCCATTCGCTACCTTATCCATGTTTCTCCTGACATGAGAGAAGTGTATTTTTGGGGTACCAGTTAGCAATCTCTTAAGCTCATAAATATGGAATTCCCACCTCCAGTTCCGAGAAACCTTGTCTATGGTTTAGCCTTGCTGTAATCTTCTATCTATGAAGATGATGATTATGGAGTCCCCCTCCACTATTAAAGGCGTTTTCTGTTGTTGAATAGCCCAATTTAATCTGCTCACCAATCCTTCCAATTCCTCCATGTTGTCGGTATTGGTGCCTATACCTCCCCAAAAAACGTTGAGTATTCTCCCTTTTGAGTTTCTAATGACACCTCCAAATCCTACAAATCCTTGGTTTCCTTTGGTTTCCCTGTCAGAGTTCAATTTAAAGGATCCATCTATTGGTCATTGCCATGTTTTAGAACTGCAAGGAGGAGCAATCTTAGTTCACATGAAAGCTTTATTCCCAGGTACCTTGTAAATTCCCTAATCATAAAGAATTTGTCTTTCTGCAGCATCTTCTTCGATGGATTTCTGAGTCCAAAGGTTTAGGGATAAATGTTTAGGGATAGAGTTTCTATAATGTGAATTTCTATCATAGTCCAAATCTCCTATGTGTGTCGTTGTCTGTTTTTGAAGATTTTCTTGTTCCTAGTTTTCCATATCTCCCAGACAACGAAGACTGGGAACAGTTTCCACACCCTATTCAAGATTTCATTTTTAAAAACCTTCTGCAGCTATTCAGCTAATGTTAAGTCTAGACATCCCTTATGTCGATGATTTTTCCTAAATTTTTCTGCTCCTTTTTTCCATATGGAATCCTTTATCAGTCAATCATCAAGAAGATGATTGATAGTTTTGTTCATCGCTTCACAGAGGCAGCACCTCGATGGTCCCATTAACACACGGTTCTATATATAATCCCAAGTGAGGATACGCCTTTTGAGAAGCAGCCAGCTAAAAGCCGTGACCTTGGTCCACTATCTTCCTGCCCATATTTTCCGCTATTTCCCCTCCTTCCCCATTCTGTGAGTTTCTCTCAGAAACCCTATTGTCTCCTTGATATTGAAGTTTCCTGTATTGGAATATCCCCATTTAAGCTTTTTCGGCCCGTCATTCTTTAGGATCTTTCTATTGCATAGTTCATCATAGAAGTATTCA
The DNA here is from genome assembly GCA_001517045.1 of Pseudotsuga menziesii. Classification (NCBI taxonomy): domain Eukaryota; kingdom Viridiplantae; phylum Streptophyta; class Pinopsida; order Pinales; family Pinaceae; genus Pseudotsuga; species Pseudotsuga menziesii. The sequence goes on from LPNX010959794.1 coordinate 92,079, forward strand.
ATGTTGTCCTCGGGGGAAAAATATTTCCACCAATCTTTTGGTTTCCATGTCCTGTAATGTTTATCAGCTGACAGGGGGTCCCAAAAATCTCACACCCTTTCTAATTGGTTGTTCTGGAGGCAGTGGATTAATTCAGGGATATCTTCTCGGTTGGTTACACAGGTCTCTTGTTTCCATGCATCCTGGATAAACAGTTTTGTATTCCCATCTCTGACCTCCCAAAAACTACGGCTTTGGATAATACCTTTGTTTTCTTGAATGACTTTCCAAATGCTTGAGCCTTGGATATCCTCCCCAAACTGTTATTTCAACCACTCAGATGCATATTTCTTATGCCAAAACCTTTCCCAAGGTTCCTCAAAGTGGGAGATCCATCTCCACCAAATTTTATACCCCAACACTTTATTTATGCTGACTAAGTCTCTCAGTCCTAGTCCCCCTGCTTCCTTTGGTTTGCATAAGGTTTTCCAATTAACCAGATCCCACTTGCTATGTCCTTCTGTCCCCCCCCCCCAAAGAAAGTTTCTTTGAATATTTTGAATTTTTTCTAACATAGATTTGGGGGCAGCCAGTACAGAGAAGAGGTAAAGAGGCATGGCTTGAAGTACTTATTTGACCAGGGTTAGTCTACTTGGAAGATTTAGAGCCCTGTAGGTCCATTGACTAAGCTTCTGCTTGATTTAATCCAATAATTCCTTCCAAGATATTTGTCTTATGGTGGAATCCGCTAAACGTGCACACATGTATTTAGAGGGTAGCACACCTTGCAAAATTTCCATAATTCTGATAATGTTTCGTCTTCTGACTCTTGGGGTGTTGAAAAAGTACACCTGAGATTTCTCCTTGTTTATTTCTATCCCACTGGCTTCTAGGAATGTATCCAACCCCTTCTTCAGGCCTCAAGCCTCCTCAATAGTGGACGGTCCCATAAGCATAGTGTCATCCACAAATTGTTGGTGGGTTTGTGGTTCCAACTCCTCATTTGGGCGAATCCCACAAAGTTGGTTCTCATTGTGTAGATTCTTGAGCATTCATCCCATTCCTTCTAGAATCTGCAATGATGATAAACAAGAAAGGGGATAAAGGGTCTCCTTGATGAATCCCTCTTCATACCGGGAAGGTTTGGGTTGGCATTCCATTTACCAGTATAGAGAAAAAAGATGAGAATACAAGCTTCATAACCCACTTAGTCCATTAGTCTGAGAAGCCAAATGTATGAAGGACACCTGCCAAGAAATTCCAATTTAGTTTATCATAAGCTTTTTTCAAGTCGAGTTTCAGCAACATACTTGGTATTTTTCAGACCTTTAGAGAATGAATGGTTTCATGCACCAAAATGATGCCATCCAATATTTGCAACCCTTCCACGAAACCATCCTATTCTGGTGATATGGGGATTGGTAGAAAGGGTCTGAGCCTATTGGATATGACCTTATAAATTATCATATAAATGAAATTTCATAGGATGATCAGTCTTAGTTTTCCAGGATCCTCTGTGCCATTTTATTTGGGGATGAGCACAAGGAAGGCAGCATTGAGCACTTTCAGGATGCTTCATGTTCTTCTAGAGTCTTTAACCAGATCCCACACTTCCTCCTTCAGCTAGTCCCAGCATGCATGAAATAAGTTGGTAGTGAACCCATCAGGTCCCGGAGCTTTGCCGTCAGCCATTTTTTTTACAGCTGCTTCTACTTCATCCATCTCAATTGGCTTCATGAGCATAAAATTATATTTGTCAGTGATAAACCTGGGAATATGCCATAGGACCTTTTCCTAGGCTTCATTTCAGTCACAATCTGACTCTTCCAAGAGGTTGGAAAAGAAGGTATTCAGGGTATGTTCCAGTTCCTCCTGGGTTTCAGCGATGGTCCCGCCCTCTTTTTTCATTCTCATCATGTAATTTCCATGCCAATGTTGGATTGTTGCTTTGTGGAAGAACTTGGTGTTACGTCCTCCCTCTTGGAGCCACTTAACCTTGGATTTTTGTTTCCAGAAGATTTCCTCTTGTTTCTCTCTTAGGATGAATTCTTCGAGCAGGAGTTTCTCTTGAGATATCACTTCCTCCGTAAATCCATGCTACATACCCCTTTGATGTACCTCTTGAATCTTTCTGTCCAACTCATGTTTTGCTTGGAAAATATTTCTGAAGAAATCCTTATTCCATATTTTGATTTTGTCTTTTAGGATTTTGAGTTTTTGCAGGAACTGGTACATAAGAGTTCTTTTAATGGGAGGGAGATCCGCCCACCATTTCTTTAGATTCTCTGGAAATTCAGCCTAGAGGAGTCAAAATTGTTCAAAACGAAAAAGTCTTCGGAACTCCTATTCTCACCTATTCCAGATGTATGGGCCAGTGGTCCGAACCGGCAGAGGGAAGTACTATGGCAGTCATTTCTCCTCCTTCCCTCATTATCGACTCCGAGACTAGGAAGAAGTCTAAACAACAGGATACGCTTCTATCCCCTGTTCTTTTGTTATTTTAAGTGTAAATACTATTAGACATTCATACATCTACCAGATCAAGGTTTGCAATGAATTCGTTAAAATAATCATTAATGGGATTTAACTTCTGTATTCCTCCTTTTCTCTCTTCAAGGCTCCTGACCACGTTGAAGTCACCTCCTAGAATCCATGGTCTCCCCCCACCTCCATCCTTAAAGTACTTAGGGATTCCAAAAAATTATACTTTTGTCCGACCCGAGGTGGTCCATACATATTGGTAATAAGTCCTCGCATACACATACCTAATATCTGAAAGGATGCCGAAAGAGAAAACTGAGTGGCTAAGAAGTCTGAGAGAGCCACCTCCCTTGGATTCCATAGTATTCTAATCCCCCCAGCTGCGCCTTTAGCATCAACTCTAATAGTTTCACTACAATGCGAGACCATTTTCCCTACATCTTTGAGTTTTTATTTCGAGCATTTGGTCTCTTGTAGAAAGACGATAACCAGTTTTTCACTTTCTATTCTTATTTTAAGAAGATGAATACTCAGGGTGTTATTACAGCCTCTAATATTCCAATATGTAATCCACATCTTGAAACTATTTGGTTGTAGAGGAGAGGGCTGCATCTATGGTTGGATACTACCCCAAGGCTACTAAATTTTCCCCAATAAGTTGGATTCGTTGCACATTACTGTGTCTTCCTATATTTTCTTTTTTGCCTTTCTTTTTCCCATTCGGGTCCTTGATAGATTCTGATGCTATTCCTAGAAACTTCATAGTTTTTGTCTTTATGATGGCCTTTTCCAGGAGAGAGACCTATTGAGGGGGAATATGATCTGGTAATTTGGAAGAGCACCCTGCTTCCAAGCCTTCTAAGTCCATATCTCCTATATCCATCTCCTCCACTTCTTTTTCAAGCAATGGGATCTCTTATTTGCTTGATTCCTTAGTAACTTCATGGGTCTGGACTTTCAGGTTAGTTGTTTGCTCTAGTTCTTGGGGTTCTTGGCGCTTCCCTTCTTTATGTTTATCCACTATATTTACCATCTGAAGGGAATCAAACTGGTTGTGGGTCTAAATTTTCTTTTGGATCTTAGGGCCATTTGCCTTCTTGGACGTTCTTTTCTTGTTCACCACTTTGGTGAATCCTTCTACATCTTGATTTTCTTGATCTTTGTTTCCTCCTAGATTTTTATTTTGCGTACAGTCACGGAAAATATTTCCATGCTCGTGACATATTCTACATCTGGAGGGGATCTTTTCATAGTCTATCTCTTGGAACCATTCTTTGTCATCCCAGGACAATTCTATGCCATCTAGTAGATCCTGATATATGTCTAGATATAGGCATATCCTGGCATAGGAGTTGTAATGCATATGTTTGGTTTGTCCTGAGACTTTTACAAACATCCCCAATGTATTCCGAATATCTGTGAGGATTTCTTCTTTCCATTATTTCGTTGGTAAGGAATACAGTCAAATCCATACCATGGCTATTGTTAAGTTCTCCTTATCATGATTGAAATGTTCTTTCCAAGGTTTGAGGAAGAGTCCTGCTGAGTTAAAGAAGTAAGGCCCATTATAAAATATCCTGGTTATGTTCGCTTCATTAAACAATATGATCGTGAATAATCTTTTTCCCCTAGTTTTAGGTTGTAATGGCCTTGGGGATTCTAGGTTGTGTTTATCCACCACACCAGTGTATTCTATGCTAGCCAAATCCCGATGAATTTGTCAATGAGGGTATGCTCTTTTATGTACTGAATATCCTCCCTTACCCGTTCTGAACAGATCTGAAGCTTCAGAACTATTTTTTATTTTGGTACACAGTGTCTAGGTTTTCTGGAATCCCCCTTCGAGGTTCCTTCTTTGAATACCCTGCTTGTTCCTTCTCCTCGCTTCCCAAAATGGGGGTATATTCCTTGCACTTTCTCTTTACCTTTCTCAATTTCCATTTCTGAGCTCCAAATAGGGGAAGGTTCCCGACCATCCTCGTGCTCACTCATGTTGAATCACTGCCCCCAAAACAGAGGAACAAGTTCCTGACCTTGTCAGGACTGTCGATGACAATCCAACCCTACAAACTTAAACCACCATAATTCCTACCACCTCCATCCCCCTCCCAACCTCATACTTCAATAGGCCTCTCTTAAGTCTTGATTCTTAATTATTAATAGATGTACAATTGATTCAACTACTTGTGTTTAATTTTACTATCATTTTGGGGTTATCTTAGTCTTAATTCATTATTTATATAATGCGTGAATGTGTTTTGTTTATATTTTAAGTAACACTAGACCATTCTATAATTATATTTCATTCTAATAATTTACATAATATTAATGCCTTCACTAATCACAAAACAACTTTCAAACACTGACAATGCAATCATATTAAGGTTTTGTGAAATCAAGTTATTTATAACAATTCACAAACTCATCATCACTACCATTATTAATGCTTTAGTGTGACATGAGGAGTATTCATGACTAATATCCTTGCTTATTGAAGGGAAGTGTGTACCTAGATTCTTGACCCTAATCTACACCCATACCATAGTTTATCCTAGCAAAACTCTTTATTGGGTTTCTACATGGAAATGATGGTCAAATTCATCCATCTAGTCAACGCTAATTCATGTTTTCCATTTATCCCCAAAAGAACACATGCACTCTCCAAACTATTCCTTCTTGACAATTTGATGCATAATAGACTTGAACCCAAGAAGAGTATACATCCCTGTAATGACTACGCAAACTCTCTATTCTAGTGACAAATTGATAAATTCCTCATATCATTTTGACAACAAATTTATTCCATAATGGCATCACAATATTCTCAAACTAATCATATATTTATTAAATCCTCATATAATGTATAAATGTAATAGTCAATGGCCAAGTGCGCATTAATTGCAATATCTTCATTAAGAAATGGTACCCTATTGATAGCGTATTTTTTATTGCTATGTTAATAAAATTGAGCAATGTTTAAAAGAGGATGGGTACATTGAAATTAACATCATTGGAATTATTGTCATCCTTCATATATTACATTATTATTTTTATATTTAAACTATTAAATATCTTCATGAACAAGAAAATTAACCTTTTTAATCATTTTACTATTTTTATAACATGAACATTAAGATGGATAAAATCAGGATTATGATAGATAAACTTAAGCAAAAAATATAGCATCTTATTGTTTATGGTGGTAACACCCTACATAGGCATCAATTTAAATTGTACTTTAAAATAGAACGACAATTGTGAAATCATCAATAAAAGGAACATGGATACTACAAAGATGTTATAAATCCTAAATTTAATCATCAAAACTATTTTCCCAATTTTATATGCATAAAGAAAAAACTTAATATTGTCAAAATTACAACCAATCGGGAACATAACCTCCCTAATCAAACTACTCAATAAACTAACCAAAAACAATACATTGGGATGATTGATTTTGTAAACATTGTGATAAATAGGAGGTGAAGGAAGAACACAATTTTATTTTCATTTGGCCCATATTCAATAATGTAGTCAACAAATTTACATATATTTATGTATTAGTTTCTCTTTCTCCTTACCAAAAACACTATGGACTTAATTTTTTCATTTCTTATTACCCTATGTATCTTGTTATTGCAAAAGTGTAATTGTAAGTGTATTGTGTGACTATACACTTGTAGTTGAAATTGAAATATGAAAACTTGCAAGTTTGTTATATTACGATTTTGTAAATGATTTTGTAATTTTGCAATTTTGTAAATAAATTTGTAAACGTAATTGAAAACTTCTAATTACAATTTGCCAAGTATTTATTCTAACTGGAATTGAAATTTTTGATTGCAAATTTGTAATGGGTGGTTGCATGAAGTTGTGTACACTTTTTTGTGCCACCATATAATTTCATAAATTCGCCCTCATTATGAATGTTGTACATGCACCTGCATTATTTGGTTCAATCTTGGTAAAACTTGAACCTATAACCAATCCTAAGGCTAATAAAAGCATATGTGTTATAACACACTTGTGTTATGAAAAATTTTAAGACATAACACAAGTGCGATATAACGCATATGCTTTCATAATGTAAGTGTGTCACATTGCACCTGCATTATGAAAAAGTTGAAAACATAACGCAAGTGGGATATAATGCACCCGTGTTTTATAATGCATATGCGTTATGATGCACTTGCATTGTGAAAAAGTTGAAAACATAACGTAATTATGATATAATGGAAATGTGTTTCATAATGTAAGTGTGTTCTATCACACTTGTGTTATAGTGATATTAAATATATAAACGCTTAGCTCACCCATTCCACTTCACATTTGCAAAAATGGGGAGTGATTAAATGCATGGGAAAATTAACACACCTACGATTTCAGAATCTACACATTGCCATGTGGCCAATTTGCTTGATTTGGAAGGCCTGGTGGCTTTATTACCTCTATTGGGAAGTATTCAAGGTATGTTTCTTGTATTATTTTTGTTAAATACTATATAAAAATCCTAATTTATGTGGATGTTTTTAAATATTGAATCTAATTTTTAAAATGTATTGTTTAAAATAGAGTATTCTCCATCCATCCACGGAATCTCGAAGAAACTGTTCCTTCACAAAACCCAAATAATAAAATATTGATCATGAAAAACTAATAGATGTTGAAGAAGAACAAGAAAACTCTCCAAGAGGTAACCAAGTAATTATTGAAGAGGAACATCAAATCCCTCCATTCCAAGAAGAACTACAAAAGCCTTCATTGCAAGAAGAGCAACAAACCCTTCCATCACAAGAAGAACAAAAATACCACCAAGACAACATATGCCAAATAGAAATGTTGAAAATACTATCACAATTGGGGTTTTTGAGACGCCTAAGTGCTACGTTTAAGGGAGGAGACGAACCACTTGTTCTCTTGGGAAAGAAATTGATACTATCATTGACACAGTTGCAAATGCCCAGGGAGCATTATATAACATTACTAATTGTGGAGAGCCCAAGAGGAAATTTAATGCAAATGGGTTTAGTTACCCAGACATAAAACAAATTGAAAATAGGAAAATAGTATATTTGTTCCCTCTTTCGATATTCTCACACTGGCCATGTCCATTTGACTAGAAGATCACATATATCCATTGACTAGTGTGTAGAACTAATTATAAAAGAAAATAGGATGGATGGGTGGTATATTGTATTTGATGAAGACCTACATGGAAATAAAGACATGCCTTTGTATTTCTTATGAAAGTTGTATTATGAATTTATACTTCATTAGCATGTCAGATGCTTTGACATTTCAGAGTTCTAGGGGGTGGGAGGATGGATTCCCTAGGATAGAGAGCATTCTAGGATGATCCAAACCGTGTATATCATCCTCCTTGCCATTCAAACCTCCCCCATTGATATCCTCCTACACCTAGCATGATGACTGAGACATTGAGGGCATTGTTATAGTTGATCAAGATGTTGGTTCTTCATGGGAATTTTGTTGAGATATAGATAGTTATAGGATCATATATGGCAGTGCATCACCTACACATAGTGGTGGTGAGGAGCCACTAAGTGGATTTCATGATGATGAGTAGTCATAAAGCACATGCATGTGATACAGAGAAACATATTCTATCGCATCCGTTTTAATCTTTTGTTAGCATTTTCCATGGGACTTCATCACAAATTAGCACCTGTTGATTCATGGAATGTGTAAGTTCATCAATATTCAAATACTTTAAAAAATAATTATTTTATTAATTTGTTGACATATTATATTCACATGTTTAGCTGGAATCGGAGGGGGCTCCTCCACTACATATGAATCTTCCTCAATGTATTGATGTAAATGCAAAAATCAATGGTATATACAATTTTGGCTTATCACCATCATTGGTAATGAAAATATTTTTAATTTTCCATCATTTACCATATTTATATTAAGGGGAGCAAAAATATATATAATTGTTTATGTAATATATTTTATGCAGGGTGGTAGAAATTTTGTTGTGCAATCCACACTCGGTGCTGATGTAGAACCTTTGTTGATCAGGTAAAGTTATATGAACCTCTAAGTGCATAATTATTTATTTTTTAATATTTAGTATATAAGTTTTTTTATTGACTCTTTTTTGTTGGTATGTGTTTCTGATAAATTATGGACAAACTCATATGACATGCATAGAGCCATCTTCAGTTACTGAGGCATCTGCCAATGTGGCCTCATAGCAACCTATGATCACGGAGGCAAGCATGCCATCCATGTACATACATCAAGAAAATGTATCTACCACTTCCAAAATAATTCAAAGTAGGTACATGAATTTATTTCTCAAGTATTTATGTACATATGGCTGTTACGAACTTATTAAATTGTCATCCTTTTGCATCCCGTGGTTGAGCAGGTCCCTCATGAGACTCATGCATCACGGAATATTTGGGAGTTTGGTGTTACTACCTCACATCCAGATGACTTGTAGCATATTTACTTGCAGCAGGATGCCATATTAATAGCTTCACCTCATGTGACACTAGTTGTGGCATGCACACATTCACGTTCGGTAAGTATAAATGTTTTATTTGATTGCATTTTTAATAAGTATACATGGACTTGTTTTTTTTCATAATTGTTAAATAATTTTAAATGGTATTTTGTATGTAGAGTCCTAAAATGAAAAATGATCATGAACAAATGATTCAACTATATTCTTTGTTCTTATGGAAGAGGAAGATTGATTTTTGAAAGGAATTTTGCAGTGCCAAGAAAAGCATGGATAAAGCAATTTGAAATAGATGTATAATTATAGTGGGTTCAGGACACTTGTGTTAATTTTGTAGTATGGGATTCAAGTGTACACTCATTTTTCTACTTTGGGCATAAGTTTCCATTATGTACTATGGGAATGTGCCATTTTGTAATACATAAGTTTCCATTATCCTTTTAATACACATGCTTGAGTTTGAAAGAGGTGAATGTAAATCCTACGAGGCATGCAATAGAGCTCAGTTGTACTATATTGTCGAAGTGATGATGAACATCTAAAATTCAATAGATAAAGTATGGGAACTCACATCATTCTTTGTATGGTTGTGCTCTTTGATTGAACCGTATGGTTCACTTCAATATCTAAATATCTTTCAATATTTAGAATCAATGTATCCATTTAATTGTCAAAATCCAACTTGTACATGGCCCATACAACATCTTGCAATGATAATCTTTGTTATTTCTTTTAGCAATTGTCATTCACTTTGCTCGTGATGAAATAGATCAATTTTGATTTATATTTGCCTCCTATAGTCATTTATCTATTAAGGATAGTATAGTCACTTGGCAATAATAACAAGGTTTATGGGCCCTTAGAGGATTTATGTGAAAAGATGACCAAGAGGAATGCTTTTGTCGTTTGCAATCTTATATGTTTTGTTAGTTTTCATGGTAATATTAATTTAAGCATGTTCTAAGACTAATTAATATGTTATTCTTTCTTGTGGACTAATGAGGAAAATTATATATGTTGCAATCTTGATATAAAAAGGAGTAAAGAACTATTACATTTTTTGAAACTTGAAATTCTCTTTAATTTTAATATATTAGCCTTGAAAAATGCACCTTATTTAACATAACTTATTCACATTTATTATATAATAGGATAGCCTAACCTAGATAAACTAAACGTAGACTTGCCTATCCTTACCTTACTCAGGATAATGATCCTACTTAAATCAAACATACCTATTATCATAAACCACTGTAATATATAACCTATCCTATAAAACCTACCCAAACATATCATATCTAGCTTATATATCCCTAGCATAGCCTACCCTACCCTAATCTAGCCTAAACTACCCCAACCTCACCTACTAAACATAATATAGCCTTACCTTGATAAGACCAAAGAACCTACTTTAACCAACCATACTTTGGCATAAACCACTCTAATTTAATACTAGACTACACTAAACTTAAACTAATATAACCTATCATAGCCCTAATTTAATACTAGAATACACTAAACTTAAACTAATATAACCTATCGTATCCTGTAAATCTAGCCTAGCCTAAAAACCCTAGTTTGTATTATATACTCTAGAAACCCTAGTTTGTAGCAACAAATATATCATTAACCAATCAATAATATCAAATTCAATGTCACCATTGGCAGATATTTGCTATCAAGCATTCATACCTATGTCATAAATACTCATACCAACTACTATTTCCTCCCAATTCCTCCTCTATCCCTATTCTAAGGCCAAGGATCCTCTTGAGAATTCATATGTATTAGTTTAACACATTGTTCTCGGTGCCAAATGCCTAGAACTTAGTGTCTTATGCCTAGGTTTCTTCCCTCAACCATACCTAAGTGTTATTATGCCTATCTCTAGCGTTCAAAACCTACGTTAACCTAGTAATGTCATCACTACCCATATAGTGAGGATAATAATACCTTTAGAAAAACATGTGTGATAACCTTTGACATGTCTATCTTGGTATTGAATTCCTAGGAAGCTTCAGTCGTAATCTAGAGGTGTTCTCCTTCAACAATGTCTATGGATACGATACCCAAACTAATAATGGCATTGGTATCCATCAAACACTTTATTAAAATTAATAAAATAACAATTTACTAGAGCTTCAAGTCATTCCGGAAAGATTATGGCGAGGAAAACGGAAGGAGTACTGTCTTACTCGCCCGCGTTGATGTGGGAAGTTGGAACTTCGAAGAAGGACAAAGGAAAGAACAGCATCGTGACGTGGTGTTATGAGGTGACGCACTTGTCTATTTTCCAATATGACGCCCGTGCTGACGTCACTTATGCCCCTCCAACCACGGATATGCTTATCCCATGATTTCATACGGGAAGCTGAAGGACAAGGAAAAGAGAAGCATCGTACCAGCCATACCAACATGCATACTCAGAGTTGATATAGGTCTGAAAAGAAAGTTTCGTAGGAGATTCTTTGGCAACCCATGAGTTTCATTACACTTGAGTAATCAGTTACATATCCACATGAGTGGTGATGGAAAAATTGATAGTTATTATTGTTCGATTCGGAATTGAATAGAGGGTTGTGGGATGATATAGTTAGCATATATTTACTTAGGTAAAAGAATAGAATATACTTTGGTTTTTATTTATCTTTCGATGATCACTAGGATGATATAGTTAGAATATATTTATTTAGGTAAAAGAATAGAATATGTGTAGATCAGTTGGCCTTTGTGGGGTTTGGTCCTTATGAGGTGTCATGTTCAAACCTCATGGTGAGGGGTTGAGTTTGTGAGCTAGCGGTGGGGCCTTTGGCTGGCCCGATTGAAGTCTAGGTTACTTTCCTTGCAAAGGGGACCGTAAATATTCTCTTGCGGGAGGTGTCGTCGTCCTTTAATGCCTTGTGCAACCACAATGACAATTCTACTTGCCGTTGGACAGATTGTTCTCACATTCAAACTAAGGCTGGCCCTAGCCCAGGTTTACTGTTACTATTTGTGTGACTCGGTGATTTACTCCAGCTCTACGCCACCGTGTACAGGGTGCAGTTTTCTGGTTCGGAAAAAAAAAGAATAGAATATACTTTGGTTTTTATTGATCTTTCGATGATCACTAGAATGATATAGTTAGAATATATTTATTTATGTAAAAGAATAGAATATACTTTGGTCTTTATTTATCTGTTGATGATTCTATAATCACCATATTTAGCTTAAGATAATTACGTTGATAGGTGTTTATATCTTAGAATTTTGGGGTGAATTACCATCTATGCTTTTCATCTATGGACGAGAATGAGACAAGTGTATTGTCTAGATTGATTTTATGGGCGTCGTCCAAAATTCATAATTAATAATTTAAAAAAAATAGTTTAGTTAACATCCGATAAGTACAATTAGTGATATTTGGAAAAATTAAACTTCACTTCAACTATTTAATTAAATTGGATAGAACTATTAGGTTATTAGGTACAACTATGAGCTTAACTCCATTGATGATACAACTATTAGCTTAACTTCAACTCCAATCATGACTTTTACTTGAACTGCAATTGTTGATATATTAACTTTTAAATTAACTATTAGATACAACTATTAGCTTAACTGCAATGATACTAAAACTATTAGCTTAACCTCAACCCTAATCATTAATATATTAGATAACTATTAGCTTATATATTAGATACAACTATCATCTTAACTCCAATGATTTTACAAGTATTAGCTTAACTTCAACTCTAATTGCTTTATGAATAGTCGAACTGCATTTGGAATCTAGGAGTCTAGCTAATGTGCAGTCATGTGTAACAGTGAAACTCTTAATAAAATCTTTAGAACTCGTAATAAACTCCTCCATCTAGCAGTTGGGAATGTAGCCAATATACAATTGGCATGACATGTTTAGGTTTTCAATATAGATATTAATTAGGTTTTAGAGTCTTTTTAAAGAAGGTAAAGAGACAGATTGATATTCAGTCTTAACATAATGAAATTCTTGGGGTTACGGTACAAAATCTCAATGAAAAACTGGTGTGGTGCAGAGCATGATTTTGTCAGGTAGAAGCAAAACAAAATAGTGATAACTATTCCATCCATATGCCACCTTGGTCTCTGTGTATTTTGATTTGATATAGCCCAAAAATGTGTTACATGTTGTTATCGATTTCAGTTTTAAAATTACTGGTGTGGTGCAGAGTGTTGAGCAGGATATATTAAATATTAGAGTCTAGATTCCTCCAAATACATTGTTAAAAAATCAAAGTGGTTTACTTATGTAACAATTTTTTTATCTTGGAATTCTGCCACGTGGAAAGTTTAGGTTTTCTACAGTTATCTAAGCATTTGAATTAGTTTTTGATGATATGGCTCATCTTCATGTGTTTGAATTATTTTTTGAGATGTGGTTTGATCAAGAATTGGATGAGACTCTAAGGACATGTTACATCTTGGGTTCAACTAGCACACAATTGCAAACACGTTTACATCCTGCAAAAAACTTGAATGATAATTTTCAAATAAAAATTTGATTCTTCTCTTAAAAATCCTACATAGAATAATTCTAGAAAAATGGTCTCTCAATCACTTAATCTATTCTCTGGAAAAGAACAATAGTGGAAAAATTTGTTATTTGATCCTCTATTAATTCATGGTTTCCAAGTGGTCATAGATGTGATTTCTCTCTCTAATAGATGAAGAGCTAGGAAAATGTGTTAATTGATTGATTATTGGAATGAGCATGGTTTGGATGTTGCTTTGCGTATGAAGACTAATCGTTTTCATGTGTGTAGTTGTTTTTTAACCATCTATTGAACAACAAAAAACTCTCATCCAAATGATGCCAATAACAAGTCATTGTATAAATTAATGGTTGAATTACTAAGAAAGGACATAATTGAAATGGTTAAAAAATAATTTCATGAGGGATTTATTTCAATTATTTAATAATTTAACAACGAGTTCTGCAACTTCGTCTCGTCCATTTCTTCAGTTAAAGCACGAGGAAGTTATTTTAATTATTGAACTGTGAATTCAATTAATAGTTGAATAGGAGTTATTTTAGTTATTTAATAATTTTCTCCCATGAGAAATCAACATGGGAATCGAAACAGAGGACTACTTTTATTGAATTGAAATGGGGACATTGTAGAGAGGAGATGGCATCATGATAAGAGACAGAGAGGCGATGCTCAGGAGAAATCTTTAATGGATGGAGAGGAGTGAGTTGCATAATTTTTGTTTGAAAAAAGTAATATCTTTAAATTTTAGTAGATAACAAGTTAACATTAATCTATATTAATATAAAATATCATTTCTTTAGAAACAATAGTGGATTATCATCTATCTTTTTCATCTATGGATGAGAATGAGAGAAGTGTATTGTTCAGATTGATTCTATGGACGTCGTCCAAAATTCACAATTAACAATTTCAAAAAAATAAAAAGTATCTTAGTTAACATGTGATAAGTATTGTTCATGATAGTTGAAAAACTTAAACTTAAACTTTAACTATATGATTACTAGATACAACTATTTGTTAGGATTATAATCCTCACTTGTCCAAATTGGTCAATTATGCCTAAATTAGGAGTCTTTTCGGTCATTATTGAGTCACTAGTACCATTGGGTCCACATGGCCTAATTGGGCCACATGTACCAGTTACTAGAGTGTGGGGAACACTGATTGAGGCTAACTACCACTGACAGCACTTGCATGCATCAGTTTAGGTGCCTCCTAGGCTAATCCCTACAATTTAGGGAGTGTCGACACCAACCTCTTTCAGTTGGTGACTAGTAATGAGTCAACTACATTCAGTTACAGTTAGTTACACTTAGTTAGTGCTAGTATTTGCATGGATGCATGTGGGAATGCACCTTTCCTCACCTACCACATTAGTTAGACTAGTTTAACTGATTCTAACTAATTGAGCCACTGATTTAGACAAGTGGAGTTAGCTAGTTAAGCTCCGATAATGATTTAGACATGTCCAATTATCCATGTAGTTAAATTGAGTCAATCAATTCAAATTTCCTCTCATGTATTCGAATTGTCTGGTTATTAATACCAGTGTATTGCATTTTAATAATCATCCAATTACTTTTTTATTAATGAAATCATTATACAGCTGCAACCCATTTTTTGCATTGTTTCATGTCAATTCTGAGTAAATTGCTTGTGATATCTATTTGTGAGTTTTGTCCTGGTTCATAGATTCCTGTGAGCTCAATTTTTTTATGATATCAGAGCCTAGGCAAGACAAGGCATTTATCCTTTTACATATTTCATGTTGGATCAAAAATTTTGAGCAAAATTGCTCCTTCCAACTCCACACCAGAAGAAAAGAGTTTACCACATAATTCCTGGGAAAAGAAATTGTTGATCAAGCTTGCTTGATTGACTAATTCGGGTGTGAAGCAAACTCCAAAAGTGCAGGTTGTTGACCTTACTTTTTCTGTTTTCTTGTGATTTGCAGGTTTCTCAATCAATTTCATTGCATTCGCTACAGCAGCATAATGGTCTCTTCTATAAATCAACTCACTCCTTTCAACTACCATCAGTTGAAGGAGGATATTGAGATTCAACTTCGCTCCAAAGGACTAGATACAGAGTCACAATGGACACGGAAATAGAACTGAATCATGTTGTTGACAAAGAAAAATACTAGAATAAGCTTGAAGAAGCATATGGATTTATGTTCCTTTCAATTTCTAGAGATCTTCTCTTCCACATCACTGGATTGAAGACTCTCAAGGAGATTTGGGATCAACTAGCTACTATGTTTGATAAGCAAGAAGACTTGAGAATCTAATCAACTGGAGAATGAGTTGATATCTCTGGAACCGGGAAACTTCAAAACCATGAATGACTTCTTCACCAAATTCAAGCACCTGGTTCTCCAGTTGAAGCAGAGTGAAGTTGAGAAGGAGGAGGATTAACTCATCCTTACCATCTTTTCAAAACTAGGCCCAGATTACTCAATTTTATGTCCACCTTAATACCGGGAATCTTACAATCCCAAATTGGAAGATTCCCACCCTCAATGCCTTCATTGAGCCTCTCACCAATGAGCATGAAAAGCTTGTCCAAATGGGGATCATCAGATCTTCCAAATATCATGCCTTATTTGTTGGAGGATCCAATGCTATGAATAGTAAGGGAAAGAAAAAGAAGACAATTATTGAGCCTCCTAAGGAGAAGGAGTAGTGAGATGAGTCCTCATGTTCAAGGAGAAACAAAAAGTAGGGAAAAGAAAAAGTCCTTTGCTCTTATTGTGAAGGGGGCGCTTCCATCCAGAAAGCTCCTGTATGAGGAGAAATGTTGATCAAATGGATCTGGCACAAAGAAGGCTGACTATGAAGGAAATACTGAAGATCATGATGAGATATGCCATGCACTGAAGGCTAGTTGTTCAAAAACACATGCTTTCCTCATTGATTCGGGAGCTTCCAATCATATGGTTGCATCCAGAGAATCATTTTCTTCATTACAGTCTACTGATGGTCCTAGCATTCACATGGGTGATGACACTAAAACTAAAGCTGAAGGGAATGGTTCTATCAAGTTGAAGCATGGAAAGTTCAATGATGTACTTTATGTTCCCTCCTTAGTTGCAAATATGTTATATGTATACAAGATGACTCACACTGGCTTACCAAAGCGAGTGATATTTGGTCCTGACTCAGTGGAGATCATGGATATCTCTACTGAGAAGATCATAGCGAATGGCGATGCAAATCATGCCCCCAAGGCATATGAATTCTCACACTTTTTTCCATTTTCAGATCCAATGCACTCTCAGTCGCCACTTGAAAGGGGAGGTAAAAACATTCGATCTAATCCTTTTGCATATGATAAAGTTTCCACTAGTGTTTTAGAATCCGAAGCAGAAGACTCACTTGTATCAGTTTATGAGATCAAAGATGAAGTTCACATTGATTCAGATCCAAATCCAGTCCCTACTCCCAATCCTAATTCCAAATTGGCACAAAATTCTATTGGGGCAGCTGGGAAGATGACTGAAAGTCCATCTGACATAAAGAGGACAATAAATCAATTTCAGAAAGAGAACCTTACACTATGTCAAGAAAGATCACTTCCTTCATAGAGATGAAACAAACTCCCTGTGAGATGCTACTTGACAAGGTCTGATCAACTACACTGCTCTCGAAAGAACAAAGTGGATCGTGTCTCTCTTCCTCCAAAAAGAGACAAATTTTACATTCCTCCTTCCTTCCATCATCATTTTGGGAGAAGATGGAGAAGTCTACATGCTATGCCCCGGGATACCTGTGTGGAGAAGAACAAGCATGTTGCTTCGCTACACCACGAAGATGAAGGTTGCAGGAACATTTTCTCAAGTTTTATAGCTTGAATCCTGATTTTACCTTCTTAGTTTGAGGGGGGGTATTTTTCCCATGAGGTTTTTCCTCGTTTCCTTGTTTGTATTAAGTAGTTACTTTTTCATTTTAGCTGTAATGGGTGACCTTTGGTCTTAGTTACCAGGGCCCACAAATTGTCCATGTTAGCATTCAAGGAGGGTGTTAGGATTATAATCCTCACTTGTCCAAATTGGTCAATTATGTCTAAATTAGGAGCCCTTTCAGTCATTATTGAGTCACTAGTACCATTTGGTCCACATGGCCTAATTGGGCCACATGTACCAGTTACTAGGGTGTGAAGAAAACTGATTGAGGCTAACTACCACTGACTGTACTTGCATGCATTAGTTTAGGCGCCTCATAGACCAATCCCTACAATTTAGGAGCCACTAGGAGTGCTAGCACCAACCTTCTTCAATTGAGTTTAGTTGGTGACTAGTCATGAGTCAGTTACAGTTAGTTACATTTAGTTACACTTAGTTAGCGCCAATATTTGCATGATTGCATGTGGGAAGGTTCCTTTCCTCACCTATCATGTCATTTAGACTAGTTTAAATGATTCTAATTGATTGAGCCACTAATTTAGACAACGGCAGTTAGCTAGTTAAGCTTCAATAGTGATTTAGACATGTCCAGTTATCCATGCTATTAGATTGAGTCAATCAATTCGAATTTCCTCTCATGTATTAGAATTGTCTGGTTATTAATACCATTGTATTGCATTGTAATAATTATCCAATTACTTTTTTATTAATGAAAGCATTATACATCTGCAACCCATTTTTTGCACTGTTTCATGACATTTCTGAGTAAATTGCTTATGAGATCTATTTGTGAGTTTTGTCTTGGATCATAGATTCATGTGAGCTCAATTTTTATACTATTCGATCATTAGATACAACTATGAGCTTAATTCCATTGATGATACAACTATTAGCTTAACTTCAACTCCAATCACGACTTTTACTTGAACTTCACTTCCTAATATATTAATTTTTAAATTAACTATTAGCTTAACTCCAATGATTCTACAACTATTAGCTTAACTTTAACAGTTATATTAGATAACAATTAGATGAAACTATTAACTTAACTCCAGTGTTTCTACAACTATTAGCTTAAGTTCAACTCTAATTCTTGTTATATTAGATAACTATTATATAACTATAAGGTTAACGCCAACAATGATACAACTATTACATAAGATTTAGATGAACATGGTAACTAAAATATGGTAATTAAAAACTATTACATGAATGTGTAGTTGTACTCCATCGACTCCATCTCTTAGCCTAATAAGTCTACCTTCATTGCAGTGAAACCATGCATCATTGAATAAGCTTTCAATTGGTAGTGTAGCATCGTGACAACAATACGTTAGAAAGGTGATAAGCTCAATACAATCTAAAAATGTGTATTAGTAATTTATTATAGATCTCAATGTGTCAAATATATGTCTCTCGATGTATTCTGAACATATTAATCTTATTAATATGGTTGTTGTTACTTTATTAACAATAAAAAAGATGAAATACAAACCATGAAAAGCAAGCTATAAAAATTGTAACAAAAGAGAAGTTACACTATAAATCCTCTCTATTTTAGTTAGGAAAATAAACAAGCGATTAAAAAAGTAAAAACATGAAAGGATGAAAAAGAAAAACTCGATTCTCAACCCATCACAATATGTAGCATACTCTTAATTTTGAGAAAAGGAATTGTTTTAATATATGGAGTACATGGAAACCTCCAACACCTCTTTGAATTCGTGTTGGGTCTCTTCATGGCACCTCTTTGATTTCACATTGTATCATAACTATGTGCAGTTACTTGTCCTTTATTTTAACTAGTTGAAAGTCTAAGTACCTTTTTGAATTCGCATTCATGTGGATGTGGAGTATGGATATCATTGTAACTTGGAAACAATATTTGAAACAATGTATTTGAGGATGGGAAAAGCAACAACTGGCAAAATGATAGGAAGTGAAATCTAATTCATTAATGACAAATACCATGGATGGTCTACAACAAAGATTTAAATGGATTGAATTTTATTCAATAATTTAATAGGCATGAATAACAATATACCAATATCAATCCATTATTGTTGTTCAATAAAGTTTGTGATTCAAGTATAGTTAATGTGACACCTTCATTCAATTCTAATATAAAAACACTTATCAATCAAAAAATATAATAAATATTAAAATATTTTTACATAAAGCTCGATTATTAAGCATACACAATAATATATCAGATAACACAATAATGAACATAAAATGTTTAACACTTAAACATTGCCATCAAAAAAGGAAATTAGTTTAGAGCAATTTTAAATTTTAATGACAAAACCTTGATAAATGCTAAGCACCACTGGGAAATGTGAAGAAGAATTATGGAATCTTCAAATGAAAGAGTTTATGTAGAAATCACCATTTAATATGTATTAAAATTCCCAACATTTATTTAAAATCATTGTAGACTCAGAGAAAATGAAATGTGAAATGACATAATTTGTGTGGAAACATAATAGTTTAAATGTTTTGTGTTTCATAACTATTTTTTAAATAATTATATATTTATGACTTTTATTACTAATAATTTGGGTTTTTTTTAGCGATTAAAAGAGTAAAAACATGAAAGGATGAAAAAGAACAACTCGATTCTCAACCCATCACAATATGTAGCATACTCTTAATTTTGAGAAAATGAATTGTTTTAATATATGGAGTACATGGAAACCTCCAACACCTCTTTGAATTCTTGTTGGGTCTCTTTATGGCACCTCTTTGATTTCACATTGTATCATAACTATGTGTAGTTACTTGTCCTTTATTTTAACTAGTTGAAAATCTAAGTACCTTTTTGAATTCGCATTCATGTGGATGTGGAGTATGGATATCATTGTAACTTGGAAACAATATTTAAAACAATGTATTTGAGGAGGGGAAAAGCAACAAGTGGCAAAATGATAGGAAGTGAAATCTAATTCATTAATGACAAATACCATGGATGGTCTACAACAAAGATTTAAATGGATTGAATTTTATTCAATAATTTAATAGGCATGAATAACAATATACCAATATCAATCCATTATTGTTGTTCAATAAATTTTGTGATTAAAGTATACTTAATGTGACACCTTCATTCAATTCTAATATAAAAACACTTATCAATCAGAAAATATAATAAATATGAAAGTATGTTTTACATAAAGCTCGATTATTAAGCATAAACAATAATATACCGGATCACACAATAATGAACATAAAATGTTTAACATTTAAACATTGCCATCAAAAAAGGAAATTAAGTGAGAGCAATTTTAAATTTTAATGACAAAACCTTGATAAATGCTAAGCACCACTGGGAAATGTGAAGAAGACTTATGGAATCTTCAAATCAAAGAGTTTATGTAGAAATCATCATTTAATATGTATTAAAATTCCCAACATTTATTTAAAAGCATTGTAGACTTAGAGAAAATGAAATGTGAAATGACATAATTTGTGTGGAAACATAATAGTTTAAATGTTTTATGTTTCAAAACTATTTTTTAAATAATTATATATTTATGATTTTCATTACTAATAATTTGGGTTTTTTTTTAGTGATTAAAAAAAGTAAAAACATGAAAGGATGAAAAAGAACAACTTGATTCTCAACCCAACACAATAGGTAGCATACTCTTAATTTTGAGAAAAGGAATTGTTTTAATATATGGAGAACATGGAAACCTCCAACACCTCTTTGAATTCTTGTTGGGTCTCTTTATGGCACCTATTTGATTTCACATTGTATCGTAACTATGTGTAGTTACTTGTCCTTTATTTTAACTAGTTGAAAATCTAAGTACCTTTTTGAATTCGCATTCATGTGGATGTGGAGTATGGATATCATTGTAACTTGGAAACAATATTTGAAACAATGTGTTTGAGGATGGGAAAAGAAACAAGTGGAAAAATGATAGGAAGTGAAATCTAATTCATTAATGACAAACACCATGGATGGTTTCCAACAAAGATTTAAATGGATTGAGTTTTATTCAATAATTTAATAGGCATGAATAACAATAAACCAATATCAATCCATTATTGTTGTTCAATAAAGTTTGTGATTCAAGTATACTTAATGTGACACCTTCATTCAATTCTAATAGAAAAACACTTATCAATTAAAAAATATAATAAATATGAAAGTATGTTTTACATAAAGTTTGATTATTAAGCATAAACAATAATATATCAGATAACACAATAATGAACATAAAATGTTTAACATTTAAACATTGCCATCAAAAAAGGAAATTAGTTTAGAGCAATTTTAAATTTTAATGACAAAACCTTGATAAATGCTAAGCACCACTGGGAAATGTGAAAAAGACTTCTGGAATCTTGAAATGAAAGAGTTTATGTAGAAATCATCATTTAATATGTATTAAAATTCCCAACATTTATTTAAAAGCATTGTAGACCTAGAGAAAATGAAATGTGAAATGACATAATTTGTGTGGAAACATAATAGTTTAAATGCTTTATGTTTCAGAACTATTTTTTAAATAATTATATATTTATGATTTTTATTAGGTTTTTTTTAGTGATTAAAAAAGTAAAAACATGAAAGGATGAAAAAGAACAACTCGATTCTCAACCCATCACAATATGTAGCATACTCTTAATTTTGAGAAAATGAATTGTTTTAATATATGGAGTACATGGAAACCTCCAACACCTCTTTGAATTCTTGTTGGGTCTCTTTATGGCACCTCTTTGATTTTACATTGTATCATAACTATGTGTAGTTACTTGTCCTTTATTTTAACAAGTTGAAAATCTAAGTACCTTTTTGAATTCGAATTCATGTGGATGTGGAGTATGGTTATCATTGTAACTTGGAAACATTATTTGAAACAATGTATTTGGGGATGGGAAAAGCAACAAGTGGCAAAATGATAGGAAGTGAAATCTAATTCATTAATGACAAATACCATGGATGGTCTACAACAAATATTTAAATGGATTGAATTTTATTCAATAATTTAATAGGCATGAATAACAATATACCAATATCAATCCATTATTTTTATTCAATAAACTTTGTGATTGAAGTATACTTAATGTGACACCTTCTTTCAATTCTATATAAAAACACTTATCAATCAAAAAATATAATAAATATGAAAGTATGTTTTACATAAAGCTTGATTATCAAGCATAAACAATAATATATCGGATCACACAATAATGAACATAAAATGTTTAACATTTAAACATTGCCATCAAAAAAGGAAATTAGGTTAGAGCAATTTTAAATTTTAAATAACAAAACCTTGATAAATGCTAAGCACCACTTGGAAATGTGAAGAAGACTTCTGGAATCTTGAAATGAAAGAGTTTAAGTAGAAATCATCATTTAATATGTATTAAAATTCCCAACATTTATTTAAAAGCATTGTAGAGTTAGAGAAAATGAAATGTGAAATGACATAATTTGTGTGGAAACATAATAGTTTAAATGTTTTATGTTTCAGAACTATGTTTTAAATAATTATATATTTATGACTTTCATTATTAATAATTTGGGTTTTTTTTTAGCGATTAAAAAAAGTAAAAACATGAAAGGATGAAAAAGAACAATTCGATTCTCAACCCATCACAATATGTAGCATACTCTTAATTTTGAGAAAAGGAATTGTCTTAATATATGGAGTACATGGAAACCTCCAACACCTCTTTGAATTCTTGTTGGGTCTCTTTATGGCACCTCTTTGATTTCACATTGTATCATAACTATGTGTAGTTACTTGTCCTTTATTTTAACTAGTTGAAAATCTAAGTACCTTTTTGAATTCGCATTCATGTGGATGTGGAGTATGGATATCATTGTAATTTAGAAACAATATTTGAAACAATGTATTTGAGGATGGGAAACGCAACAAGTGGAAAAATGATAGGAAGTGAAATCTAATTCAGTAATGACAAATACCATGGATGGTCTACAACAAAGATTTAAATGGATTGAATTTTATTCAATAATTTAATAGGCATGAATAACAATATACCAATATCAATCCATTATTGTTGTTCAATAAAGTTTGTGATTAAAGTATAGTTAATGTGACACCTTCATTCAATTCTAATATAAAAACACTTATCAATAAAAAAATATAATAAATATGAAAGTATGTTTTACATAAAGCTTGATTATTAAGCATAAACAATAATATATCGGATCACACAATAATGAACATAAAATGTTTAACATTTAAACATTGCCATCAAAAAAGGAAATTAGGTTAGAGAAATTTTAAATTTTAATGACAAAACCTTGATAAATGCTAAGCACCACTGGGAAATGTGAAGAAGACTTCTAGAATCCTGAAATGAAAGAGTTTATGTAGAAATCATCATTTAATATGTATTAAAATTCCCAACATCTATTTAACAGCATTGTAGACTTAGAGAAAATGAAATGTGAAATAACATAATTTGTGTGGAAACATAATAGTTTAAATGTTTTATGTTTCAGAAGTATTTTTTAAATAATTAGATATTTATGATTTTTATTACTAATAATT
This sequence comes from Pseudotsuga menziesii, assembly GCA_001517045.1. Lineage (NCBI taxonomy): Eukaryota > Viridiplantae > Streptophyta > Pinopsida > Pinales > Pinaceae > Pseudotsuga > Pseudotsuga menziesii. The sequence continues at coordinate 115,986 of LPNX010959794.1, forward strand.
TGGGTTTTTTTTTAGTATTATTATTAACACAATAAATAAATAAATAAATATATACTTAATTGCTATTAAAAAAGGAAATTAGGTTATAGCAATTTTAAATTTTAATGACAAAACCTTGATAAATGCTAAGTAGCACTGGAAATGTGAAGAAAATTTATGGAATCTTGAAATGAAAGAGTTTATGTAGAAATCATCATTTAACATGTATTAAAATTCCCAACATCTATTTAAAAGAATTGTAGACTTAGAGAAAATGAAATGTGAAATGACATAATTTGTATGGAAACATAATAGTTTAAATGTTTTATGTTTCAGAACTATTTTTTAAATAATTATATATTTATGATTTTTACTACTAATAACTTGGGTTCTTTTGTAGCATTATTATATATATATATATATATATATATATATANAATTTTATTTTTTATGAGGATTGGGATTATATTATGTTGTTAAAGAGAAAAAATTGTACATAATAGAGTTCAAGAAGCTTTGAACAAAAGGAGACCGACTTTCAAAGATGTGACAAGCTATCAAAGACTCAAAATATCTATGAGACGTGTCTGAGCAATTGTCTAACCACTAAAATTGAAGGTATCTGCAATATGAAGCCCCATAGGGTGAGGGTTATGACCCATTTAAATCAAAATGCAGATAATTGTGATCATATTAAAAAATAAAGTATTATCATGAAAACAGTAGTGAATCTTAGTCATCATTAGAGATGATTATGAGGGACAGACCAACACCTAGACTCTCTTTTTTGACAGCATGCCTAACTGCTTCAGGACAATGAAAAAATATTAGTTACATGGCTCTTGGGTTGGATGGAGGAGGCTGACTGAAGTGTTTCGCAATAATCTCGCGAGAGAGAACGCCCAATTTAGAATTTATTTGCTCATTGGTTGCTACTTCATTGCAGGAAATGCGATTCAACCCGATCTCTATGTTGTGGATCCTAGTTGAAATGGACCGCATGTCCTTAGCTTCTTGTTAACCACAATCCCTTCTCTCCTAAAGCGCCAAGCTAAAGAGGGATTTCATAGACCAGAAGACACCAGGTTTTGGGTATGACGAGTCTCTCTCGTATGGGAAGACTCTGCATTTTAATCAAACCACCAAAATCCTCCTTCATCTCCTGCATGCAGGGGCATTTAATTTCCATGCAAACCACATGCAAACCCTCTCTTCCAAGAAGGATTCTCGTGCCTTGGCTCACTGCCCAGTTTTGTTTGTAAAAATAAATTTTCATTCTCCATATCCTTGAGGGTTGTGGGCATGTGATTCCACCTGGACCTGTTGGAGGTTTTCCTCCCAACTTTATTCATGCGAACCATGCTACGAGTGTCCCAACCAAGGGGGGAGACCATAAACCATTGACCCTTCACACAAAAGCTGAAGATGTGTGACACAAGAAAAAATATTTCCTTAAGGATGAAATGATAATTGGGCTCAATGATGGGTCTGCAAGGGAGTGCCAACCAAAGCACTTCAACAAAAGAAGGATTCTATCCTTACTGCGAGTGGTTCCATCATGGTGAAGGATGGCATGAGTGATCATGAATTTTCACACACAATGACGAGCAGGGGGTTGTAACCAAAATATGATTTGAAGTATAGGGATGTACCATCGCCTTAAATGGAAGATCATGAGAATTACCGATGTATGCAAATTAGATGGGAGGTGGCCTCCACTTGACAGTGCACCTGACATACCCCACATGGCCTCCTCATCTGGGCTCATTTCCTTGGCCTGTAATGACATCTCGGTTACACCTGTCATGGGGAAGTCAATCTTGACTATTTATCCTAACACATTCCTCTTTGAGAGTGGATGAAGATATGTCAATCCATGCTTGGTAGTAGTCTTCAATGGGGTGAACAACATTCTAGTTGTCCAAATAGTCATCTATATTGTTAGCCTCATGTCTAACATGGTGAGGGAGGGTGAGCTGAGAATTGTTGATGATGCTAACTAGAGAACCTAATTTTGTAGCCAGCCTCCAACAAGTATTTATCTTATTAACGCTTGATTCATTGAGGATCCCATTTAATACTTACAATATTATCTTGGAATCCTAGGATTCGACTATGAGTTTGGTGTATCCTTCCATGTTACCAATTTAGATTCCTACATGGAGCATGGCATATAATTATACAACATTATTGCTTTCCTTCCCTAGCGATCCAACAAAGTGTTAGGCCCTTATTTAATCCTCCCTTGATCAAATATAGCCTATTTGGTCATCTTACCTAACTTAGGAGTCATTTACTAGACTTTGGTGCCACCATGAATATTGAAGCCATTGGTGCCATTGGTTCCATTGGTTCCATCGGTGCCATTGGTACCACTAGTGCCAATCCCTACATTCTAGGAGCCACTGTGAGTGCCACCAGGAGCCTCCATTAGTTGGTTGTGGTAGGTAGGAAGTTATTTTGATTCAACCTCAAGTTACAATCAGTTAGATCACTCTCAGTTAGTCTAGTGCCAGTTTTGCATGCATGCATGGGGAGTGGCGCCTTTTTGACCTACCTCATCAGGTAAATGATTGTAGAACTAATTTAGACATCTGGAGTTAGACTAGTGAGCTCCGACAATGATTTAGACACACCTAGTTATCTATTCAATCAGCTTGAGCTGGTAGATTCGAATCCTATACATGGAATTAAAATTCTATTTATTGTATAATCATTGTATTATTCATTGAATGAATGTATATTAATGTTGTAATTAACTGATCAATTATTATCATATTTGTCTCAAATTTGTCTTGTTTAGTGTACATTGTCTTTGATAATCCACTGCGTAATTCTACTTCTCAATTGATCCAGATGGATATCGGTGTCCACCCACCTATTTCACTAGCTCAAAACAATTCTCCATTTTGGCAGTTTCCTAGTTATTTTTCTATGGTTTTTTGGGTCCCAAACTTCCGAAGCCGTTTTGAGGCCCTAAACAACGTTTTTTTGGCATCGAATGGTTCAACAAATATGAGGAAATTTTGGACTTAATATTTGTCCTTATTGGATGTAACTCTCAAATAGATATTTCCAACAAGCTATCGAGCGCCCAAATCGGAGATCGTATGCAAAAGTTATGACCTTGGGAAGTTGTTTGTTCAACTTGCCACCTTAGGGCCGCAAACTTTATGACGATTCATGTTCTAGGGTTATAATTTGGAATTTTTGGGTTCTCACCCTAATTATTACTATAAATAGGCCCATTTGGCCTCATTTTTTATTCATCTTTGCACTGGTGAGAGTAGCAGTCACATCTCTTTTAGAGATAGCCACCGCCATTCTAGCTATTGTATTATAGTATGTTGTATTTCCTCCATTTAATAGAATATATGTTTAATGTATCTTTGTTATCTTTGTAAAATGTCTGTGATTATGATTTTGTATCTATTCTTTCATTCATTCACATGTAAATCTAGACCAGTGGTATCGGAGCAATCTTCTCTTTCATTGTTTCTCGATGCATGTCCTCGACGATGTCTGGGTATTTGGTCTCAAACTTGTTTCACTTGATCACTCTCGCCATCCCAAATGGCCTCCCATGTTGGAAGAAAAGAGAGACGATGGTGCAAGAGATCCTATCAAACTGTTTCTCGAGGAAGCCCTCGCATGACCGAGGAACGAGATGATGGATAATTTCGCCCAAATCCTTCTACAAATGTCGATAGCAGCAAGTGCATCTTCAATGAGCAGCCGATTTGGGGATGAAAAACCCTTCAAGGAACAAGTTAAATTTGATATTCCTTTATTTGATTTCCATATCAATGCAAATTCTCTAGATAATTTGGTTGAATGTTCTAGAAGGGTATTTCTCTTTCCACAATTTCATTGACAAGGAAAAGATCACCTTTGCTCTCCTTAAGGCAGTCCCCCATGTCCAAAATTAGTGGGGTACTTATTGGGAGAAAAACTCATCAGACAAGTCTGGAATGTTTGAGACAAATCCCACCTAGGGCTCTTTCGTAGATGTCGTCAAGGAACAGTACTACCATGTGGGAAACTATGATGACCAGTACACCAAATGGATCATCCGGCATCAAGAGAGGTACTAGATAGTGTCGAAGTACACCAACAACTTTCATACCTTGTGCACAAATTTGGGTATCAAGGACCCCCAGCGGCACCTAATTTTGAAATATCACAGTCGTATACATCGGTACATCCGAATTGAGATGGAATTTCTCGACATCTCTTTGCTTGGATCTGCCTATCGATATGCTATCAAAATCAAGGATAAATTTCAACAAAAGAACAAGCGAGACTCTAGACCTGCAAATCCACTGCAAAATCAAGGAAAGGGAAACCCTAGCCCACAGAAGACAGGAAAAGGAAATGACAACCAGTCCTCACCACAAGAAAAGAAGGGGGATGGAAATACAAAGAAGGACACTGGGAAGTGGTGCGAATTTCATAAAATCCTTTGGAAGAACACTGGTGAATGTCACTCAAAGAAGTCATTGGTAGCTGAGTTCAAATCTTCAGAATAATATCTCGATTCCAATTTCGAACCCAATTCCACAGCCACAAAAAATTGAAAGTAGATCATTGATGCAGACCCCACTGCCAGTGTTGCTACCGCACAGATTCAACTAGAGGATCCTAAAGAGTCAGAGGAAAAGGAGCGCCTCTTCCACTCGTAGATGTGGGTGAAGGGAAATTCACTACATTTTTTGTTGACAGTGGCATCCAAAAGAACCTGATCTCGACAGAAGTCGTCAAGAGATTGCAGCTTCTGAAAACACCACACCCGCAACCTTACAACATCAGTTGGCTAAGACAAGGATGAGGTATCTACATTACTCAACAATTCCTCCTACCATATGGCATCAATCCTTTCAAAGATGAGGTACTGTGTGATGTGGCCCCACTTGAAATCTATGATGTTCTTTTAGGACAGCCATACATGTGGAAGTGTCATGATGTATATGAGTCACAACCTCTCAGTGTCATTGTTACTTTGGGAGGAAAAATATATCGAATACCAGAGACAGTTGCACCTAACATAGTCTCACAAGGTAGGAATATAAGCTCCCACATCAAAAAAGTATTCCTCTTCACAATTGTGTCTGAAAGAGAACATCAGATTACCTCCACACCCTCAGCACAGGGTATCTATGTTCATCAAACACAAGAAGAAAATAGAGTCATTGTTTCCTCATCTTTATGAGTACCTCTACAATGCAATGCCACACATTGAAGGTGATCCTCCAAAAACATATCATTCACACAGCAATTACAACCCTGTCGGGATGCCAAAGAAAAGTAGTCTCTTCATTTCAACAAATGTCGCACCAGGAGATCAACTCAACACACAATTTGAGATATGATACGGGATTCTACACAATGGAGACCATTACTTCCTAAGGAGGGAGGATTGATCCATATGGATATCGGTGGCCACCCACCTATTCCACTGGTTCAAAATAAATGTCCATTGTGTCACCTTCCTAGTTATTTTTCTACAGGTTTTCAAGTCCCAAACTTCTGGAGCCGTTTTGAGGCCCTAAACGGTTTTTTTTTAATCGAATGATTCAAAATAAATGACCCCATTATGGACTTGATATTTTTTGTTATCAAATGTAAATCTTGAATATATTTTTCCAACAAGCTATTGAGCGCCCAAATCGGAGATCGTATGCAAAAGTTATTACCCTGGGAAGTTGTCTATTCAACTTACCACCTTATGGCCGCAAACTTTATGACGATTCATCTTCTAGGGTTATGTTTTGGACTTCTAGGGTTCTCTCCCTCATTATTAATATAAATAGGCCCACTTTCCCTCATTTTGTATTCATCTTTGCACGGATGAGCGTAGCAGTCGCATCTCTTCACAGAGATGGCCATCGTCATTCTAGCTATTGTATTACAGCATGTTCTATTTCCGTCATTTAATAGAATATGTGTTTACTATATCTTTGTTATCTTTGTAAAATGTTTGTGATTATGATTCTATATATGCTCTTTCATTTTGTTCACACATAAATCTGGAGCATCAATTTCTCTCATTTTCATGTAGATCAATGGTTCACAAATTCAATATGGTATCAAAGCCTTGTTTAGGCTATGAACAAGTCTTGTCTCATCTCCATTTTGCACCAAAAGAAGTTGAGTTTCCACATAAATCCTGTAAACATTTCCTTGCTAACTCTGGATTTGTCCAGAGAAGTATCTGCAGGTGTGACGGACTCTGAGAAAGTGCACATGTCAAGGTGCAAAGGATTTATGGGCATATGTTCACGAATTGAATTGGTTTTTGCAGTGTTACTTTTAGGTACCTACATATCTTCTTAAGGAAATTACTTTTCAGCATATAGAAAGATGGATTCTTCACCTATTGTACCCTGAATCCTTACACCCTTAAACTATGTTGATTGGAGGGAAGATATGCAGGTATCCTTCCGCAAGCTTGGCTTGTTTAGGATGACAATGGCAAGAGAAACTAAGCCCCAACAACATGTTGAGAAGAACAAATTTTTGAATCATCTTAATGAGGCCTTCGGCATCATGTGCACTCATATCTCCTAGGATCTTTTTTTCCACCTTGAGGGACTAAGGACTTTGAAGGAATCTTGGGAAAATCTTGAATCTTTGTTTCGAAAACAAGATTACCTTCAAGGGCACATATTGGAGAATGATCTCATTGCCTTACAACCCAACAATTTTGAATCTATTCAACAATTCTTTACAAAATTCAAATCACTAGTACTGCAATGTAAACAATGTGGAATAGAGAGGAAATATGAGCAACTGGTTCTATAAGTACTGAGAAATATTGGCTCAGAGTACTCATTCTTTGTCTCTACATTCCATTCTAGAACAGATTTCATCCCTAATTGGAAGATTCCTTCTCTAGATTCTTTTGTTGAGTCCTTAATACAAGAGAAATATAAATTGGTTCAAATGGGAGTGCTTCGAACCTCCAAGAATCAAGCACTCTTTGTAGGAGACTCAAACAATGCGCAATCAAGAGGGAATCACAAAGGGAGGGAGACCCAAAACACTAATTCGAAGCCAATGGAGAATCATGAATCTTCCGATGAATCCTCAATTTCCAAGAGAAAGAAGAAATTCGAGAAGACTAGATGTCCCTATTGTATGAGAGGCTTTCATCCAGAGAGCCAGTGAATGAATAAGACCATCGACCATATGTCGACAATCCTTGAATAGAACAATATTTCCCTTCCACAAGGAAAAAAGAAGTCGGATGCTAGACAACCGACAGAAGATCATGAGAGTTGCCACGCCTTGAAGGCACGCCTCACTCTGTCAAAGGATTAATTTATAGACTCTGGAGGATCCAACCATATAGTTTCCCCCATGGAATCCTTCACCACTCGCAATCTCTCAGGAGGACCTAGCATTCATATGGGTGATGACTCTCAAATCCCAACAACAGGGATAGTTTCTATTAAAATCCAGCATGGTGAGTTCAAGAATGTACTCTATGTGCCCTCTCTTGTAGGAAATTTGTTATTTGTTTATCAGATGAGATATACTGCCTCACCAAAGCAACTTGTATTTGGTCTTGACTCAGTGGAGATCTCAAATATCTCAACTGGGAATATTATAGCGAAGGTTGTTGCAAACCATGCCTCCAAGGCATATGAATTCTCACACTTTCTGGCATGCTTGGCTCCAGCACAATCTCAACAACCATCCGAAAGTGGAGGTATAAACTCTCTTTCATCTCCATTTGCAGATAATGATATGTTGTCTAATATTTCAGTTTCAGAAGATGAGGAAAAATATCAACATGATATTGATATTGAGATTGTACCTCAAGATGATCCAGATCTAGATCCATCTCCTATTCCGAATCAAAATCCTAAATGGGATGAAAATCTCATTGAAGCAGTTGGAAATGACGTTGGGGATCCAGATGATAGAATAAAAATGAGTTCTCAGTATTAGAATGAATATGTTGCACTCTCTTGCATAGCTTCGCTACCTATAGAGTGGTGCAACAAACTTCCAGGAAGATGTTACTTGATGATAGTGAATGATCCACAATTTGGCCCACTGAAGAACAAAATGGATCATTCCATTCATCCTCTAGAAAGAAGAGACAAAAGCAACATTCAACATATCGGNATTATTTCAATGTTAATATGGGGAACCATTAATGTTATTATATTTTTTTCATTTTATTATTATTTTTACAGTGTTAGCAGTGTTAGCATGGAGAATTATTAGTGTTATTCTTATTATTCATTCCAGTGTATATTTACCGTCAATGGAAAATCCAATGAGAATGGATCTGCCATTTAAATTCTGAAATAAGTTATTCCATACCAAATCGTGGACTTAAATGATAGAATAAAAATGAGTTCTCAGTATTAGAATGAATATGTTGCACTCTCTTGCATAGCTTCGCTACCTATAGAGTGGTGCAACAAACTTCCAGGAAGATTTTACTTGATGATAGTGAATGATCCACAATTTGGCCCACTGAAGAACAAAATGGATCATTCCATTCATCCTCTAGAAAGAAGAGACAAAAGCAACATTCAACATATCGGAAGATTATGGAAAGGTTCACATACACAATCCCAGGATATTGATGCATAGAAGAACCATGATTATGCATGGTTCCTCCACAGAGCTACAAATTGTAAGAAAATTTTACAAGCTTTTACCCAAAGAGGAAAATTTCCTCTTAGGTATAGCTTGTTTACCTGATTCACCGCTTATTTTGAGGGGGGGTTTCCCATGATATTTTCCCCATTTCCCTTATTTTATTAAGAAACTTTTATTCCTTTTATATTGTATGGGTGACTTTTGGCCTAGCTTCCAGGGCCCAAGTTGTCCAAGTTAGGATTAAGGGGCGTGTTAGGATTATTTAATCATCCCTTGACCAAATATAGTCTAATTGATCATCTTGCCTAAATTAGGAGTAATTTACTAGAGTTTGGTGCCACCGATGCCAATCCCTGCATTCTAGGAGCCACTATGAGTGCCACCAGCAACCTACATCAGTTGGTTGTGGTAGGTAGGAAGTGATGCTGATTCAACCTCCAGTTACAATCAGTTAGATCACTCTCAGTTAGTTTAGCACCAGTTTTGAATGCATGCATGGGGAATGGGGCGTTTTCCACCTACCTCATCAATTACTTAATTGTAGAACTGATTTTGACATCTGGAGTTAGACTAGTGAGATATCATAGTGATTTAGACATACCTAGTTAGCTATTCATGCAGCTTGAGTTGGTAGAATTGAATCCTATCCATGGCATTCAAATTATATTTATTGTATAATCATTGTATTATTCATTGAATGAATGAAGATTAATGATGTAATTTACTGATCAATTCTTATCATATTTGTCTCAAATTTGTCTTATTTAGTGTATATTGTCTTTGACATTCCATTGCATAATTCTACTTCTCAATTTCTCTCATTTTCCTATAGATCAATGTTTCACAAATTCAACACAAAGATGTGGAGAATGTATCCATTATGGTCGCTGAAGACTTATCCAAAGCCTACAGAACCCTGGTTGCTTCAATTTTCTCCATCAAAGTTGGTTTTAATAAAGTCATAGTTCAGGGGGGGTGAAGAGAAAAGGTTGTTGTCCTTGGTTTGGGGTTTGGAAGTGTAGTTCTAATTTTTAGGTTAATTAAGGCCCCAAGCCTACAAAATGGCCATGTCAGAGGGATGCCCCTTCCAGTATTCTCGAGGCCACATAGATGAGAAGAAAGTATCATTAATGTTTAATTGATTTTTTCCCAAACTTGATCAATAGAGAGACTGGATTTGGTAATATCGTTCTATTTCAGTCTTTCCATATCTCCTAGAGGAGAAAACATAGAAACACCTTTGGACAACTTCCGTTAATTATATTATTGGTTGAGAGTTGTTTGTTCCATCCTACAATGGTTTCCCTAATGTTGGTTCTATTTCTGTTAGATTAGCAAAACGATAGCTCCATGATCCCAAAGATGTTGACTGAATTCGAACTTATTAAGGAAATGTTCCAAGTGTCTCTTTTATTGATCAACAAAGAAAGCACATGGAGGGATCTTCAAAGCCTCATTTTGTTATGTGATCTTAGGTTAGGATTTTTCCTTTGGATGCCAACTAGAGAAAGGTGGAGACCTTAGACCATAGATTTTGCTTCCATATATTCTCTTGTTGTTCCCTGTTGTGGTTAGTTAGAAGCAGACAAGCCTCTTTCAAGATGAAAGTGCATGTTCTTGTATGCCCCCAACGAAACATTTCCTCATCCTCCTATAAGATATTTTTCTAGTTTGAAGCTCCTCCCAAAAGGGGTTCCATTGCTCATTTGGTAGGATAGGAGGCCAATGGGTCTTGTCATTCCATTCCATCCATTACACACTGCTGACATCGCTTTTCTAGAAATGAGAGACTAGGAATTTTCCATAAGTGAGAGTGGCCCTTCAAAGATATTGAATATTGTCCTAGGGACTTAATTTCTCTTGTCACTACTAGGAATCATCCAAGAATATGGAAGTTTAACAATTGTGGATTTCCCAGAAAGCATGTCCCTGGATTCAGCCTCTATTTTACCAAGAGACATTCCATACCATTTAGCAATGTTTCTCTCTTGCATTTGAATTAAGTCCCAGTGAGCAATATTATTTATGTATTTGATTTTCTATATCTTATCCTACAGTGCTTTTGTTGTAGTGAGACATCACCACAAAAGTATGTTCGACATAACTTTGTTCTCAATTTCTAGGTCTCTTACTCTGAGTCTTTCTAATAACTTGGGTTTGCATAACCTCTCCCAATACACAAGGGCTCGTTTTCTTCCTTTTTCCTTGGATCCTTCCCAAAGAAAGGTTCATTGTAGCAATCTGATGGAATTTAAAATTTTCTTTGGAGATGCAAAAATGGAAGAGAGATAGGATCTCATACTCCTCAAGACCAAGTTTAGGAGGACGATCCACCCAACAATGTTGAGAGAATGAAAAGACCAATTGGAAAGTTGATGTTCCACTCCAACAATAAGGTTTGTCCAAGCTTTGTTTCCTATGGATAATGGTATGAGAGGAGCCCCTAGGTAGGAAGAAGGGAGAGAGCCTCTACGATAGGATAAGATTCAAGAGAGGAAAAACTACAAGTTTATGGGTGTTTTGGAAAAGAATATCTCTTATTTTTCATTATTTAAGGTGAGCCAAGAGGCCTTCAANCGAAAGGATAAGATTCAAGAGAGGAAAAACTACAAGTTTATGGGTGTTTTGGAAAAGAATATCTCTTATTTTTCATTATTTAAGGTGAGCCAAGAGGCCTTCAAGAAGGTGGATAGAACAGTTTTAAGGGTTCTTGAATCCTCCATGGTTGAAACATCAAGCATCATGGTGTCGTAAATAAATTGTATATGGGAGGATTTTTGTTCCTCATTGTTCAGGTGCAGNAGAGAACAGTTTTAAGGGTTCTTGAATCCTCCATGGTTGAAACATCAAGCATCATGGTGTCGTAAATAAATTGTATATGGGAGGATTTTTGTTCCTCATTGTTCAGGTGCAGACAAACCTCTTCATTGTTCTACCTAGGCCTTCCATCATGAGGATAAACAAAAAGGGGGAAAGTGGATCCCCTTGTTGGATTCCATAGGAGAAGGAGAGGGGGGGGGAGGGGAGCCATTAACAAGGATGGAGAAGAAGGAAGAAAAGGAGAGAGTAGTGATCCAATGAACCCATTGAGAGGAGAAGCCAAAAGCCAGGAGAGTTCTNTGGGGGAGGGGAGCCATTAACAAGGATGGAGAAGAAGGAAGAAAAGGAGAGAGTAGTGATCCAATGAACCCATTGAGAGGAGAAGCCAAAAGCCAGGAGAGTTCTTTGCATATAATTCTAGGAAATATTTTCAAAATCTTTTGAGAGGTCAAGTTTAATAATTATGCCAAAATTATTGAAAGTCTTGAGAATGTAATTGGAAATGAGGATTCCATCAAGGATATGCCTCCCTTCCACATAGCCAAATTTATCTTCAGATATTAAGTGTTGAAGGATGTGATTTGGTCTATTAGCAATAATTTAGATGAGAACTTTGTAAATCACTTTGCATAAAGATATGGGTCTGAATTTACCTAGGAGCACAAGATTTTATTCTTTGGGAATGAGAGTGATGAAGGTTACATTAAGAGCTTATAATACATATAGTTAGTGTCATGACTCTTCAACCATTTCTCAGACATCATTTTTTAATATATTCCAGCAGTGATGGTAGAAATGTGTAGTGAACCAATCCGACCTTGAGGATTTCCCAGTGGATTCTCCCTTATTGATTTAGAAACCTCCTCTAGAGATATAGGTTAAAGAAGGATTTCATTCTATTCAACAGATACTAAGGATGGAATATTATGAATGATTCATTCCATGGTTTTATCTTTGTCCTCATTCTCCTTCGATAAGATATTTCTATACAAGTTTACTAATTCCTTCGGTATCTCAACATGCCTTCTTAGCCATTGTCCCTGCTAGCAATAAAGAAGAGAAATTCTATTATGGGATATGTGCTGGATCATAGAATCATGGAATAATTTTTAGTTTCTCTCTCCTTCCTTCAGCCATTTAGTTTCTTCCTTATCCATCCTTTTGTTGAGGTCTTCTCATATTTTCTTTTCTCTTTGAAGCAACTCCTCCAAGTAACCATTTAGGATTTCTTCTTGTTACACTTCACTCATCTCATCTTAGATATTTTTCCTGTCCTTAAAGATGTTACTGAAAACTTCTTTGTTTCAATTTTTCATATTCCCTTTTATCAACTTGAGTTTCTATTAAATCTTCTACATTTTGGATCCTTTAGGTGTTGGGTTGTTACCTCACCATTGAGAGGGAGTGTTAAGGAAATACGAGTGGTCCAACCAAAAATTTTCAAATCTAAAGGGGTGGTTATATGGACTAGTTTGTTCATCTAGCACAAGACTAATGTGCCAATGGTCCAAGGTTACCCCAGGGGGGATGTATGAATCTAAGATTGAGCAAAACTAAAGAAAATTGGTGGATAGGAGAAACTTGTCGAGATTTGAGGTGACCTGGTGATATCCTCCTGTTTTGTTGTTCCAAGTGTGCAGGCCATTTTTTTGGCTTGAAATCNCCTCCTGTTTTGTTTTTCCAAGTGTGCAGGCCATTTTTTTGGCTTGAAATCCACCAATTCTAGAGAGGATATGAGGTGTCCAAAATATCTACTAGTCGAGTCCAAGTGATTGGAACCTGATTTTTATTCCAACAGAGAGACTATCATGTTGAATCCTACCCCTAAGATCCACTGAATGTGATGGTCCATATCCCTTAGGTGAGAGAGAGAGGTTAATAAATTTTCCTTGAGGGTAGGACAAGAAAGAACATAAACATTAGTGATGATGCTAGATAAGAAAGAGTACAGTGAGGTAAAGGAGGTCAACATCGTGAGTGAAGTGGAGAAGAAATTTTTGATGTGGACTTAGGTTTGATCCCATAAGATGACAATTCCCCCTACTGACCCCGTGAAATCCGTGTCCATAGAAAAGATAATGTTTCCAACAGAAATTGGAGAAGGTAGATAAAGACTTGTTGGCAGCTAGCAACAACCTCTTCATTTCTCAATAAGATGAAGAGTGATCAGCTCTTTCTATGATTCATCAATTCAAAATTATGAAAGAGCACCTTCAGAATCTTTGATTCTGAAGGTACTCTTAATCAAAGAAAGGTAAAATGTTATTTAAGAAGTTGGTGAAACACGCTCATGAACTTGGCAATTAACAACTATCAGTTAGTTTCATAAATTTTCATGTAATTATTTTAATCATTAAGATAAATTTATGAGACTTAAGAAATTTGAAATAATATGCCAAGAGAAAATAAAACACATCTTGTGTTTGTTTAAAACCTAGATAAGGGTAAGGTATTAATAGTCCTAAGCTCATAGAACATAAGGTGACTTTTTTTTATATTTCATATAAAACCTTACTATGATTTTTGTAAATATTTTAGTTAATGAATAAGTGATTTTTATATAGGAATGCTTTACATAGGATAGTTTCATCACTTAATTTCCTATCAATCTAATGTTAGATATTTATCGATAGGATGTTTGAAAGGTTTAAACTTAGTCTTTGTATATACATAGCATAGATATTAAATCTAGCTATTTCACTAAGCCATGTTAACATTAGAGTATGTGATTTCATCACCTTGCATGCCACCACTTATCACGATTAAACTAGAGATGACTGTTAAGATTGACTGAGTTTACAAGGAGCCATTTGTCAAGTTGATAAACAGTTATCACTTGGATCAATGAGTTGGCATGAGAACGTGGCTTATTCTTCTTGATAAAATGACAACTGTAAAAATATGAATGCATCGTATTAACAGTGTTAAATGCTGATGGTCATTTCGAATTAACATCGATGTACTAGCCCATTATGATTGCTATCTATAATCAATATTTTGAAATTATGATCTATCAATCACAATATCTCTGGTTCGCCAATTTGGTGGTTATCACTACTAGTCAAGGTTAAACGTAGATAAACCTGCATGCATCATGCTATAACATTAAGTTACAGCACTCATCATTGATTAGAATTCAGCTAAAAATGGCAGGTTCGAAGATCGCATATCCGTCAGATCCAAAGCATGCGAAGTTTGCCCTATCATGTCTTTCGTTTGGGTACCTATTCCCTCCTTGTTCACCTATCCATTCATTCCTGTTCGAAGCTAGGAGAGTGTGGAGGAAACTATGGCTCCTCTGAACCATTATGAAATCTCTGTCTTTGAACTCATAGAGGCCAATGAGAAGGTAGCTCTGCGATTAAAAAAAATGGGGTGGGGGAAATTCTTTAGAAGTTTCGATGGCTATCATGCAGAAGTAACTAAAATGTTCGCCATGAATTTTAATGGTGACAGTGTGCAAATTGGGGGTTTTGAGTTTATTATCAATGAAGATAAGATCGCAGAAGCCACTAAGCTTCTGCAGGTTCGAGAACGCTGGTGTAAGGGTAGCATGGTTAATAAGAAGAAATGTTTGGCTCTGTTGCTGCCATTACCGGATGATACTAAGCTAAAGATAGGCGTCCCTGTTAAATTTCTGAAGCCCGAATGGAGATTTTATTACGAAATACTGGTAAGGTACGTGTCCTGTGACGGACATTACTCCCATTTGCATTACTACCATTTAATATTGTTGTTAGCGGTACAAGGTTGTAGGCTCAATTTGCCATTCTATTTGTTGCAAAGCTTAAAAAAGATGTCTCAGGCTGTTAGAAGTTTTAGTAATCCCGACAGAAGCCTTTTCCACCATGGGTTAATAAAAGTTATATTGCAATAACAATTATCTGCAAATGGCAAGTCATGGGATAGTTTTTTAGTCGACTGTCAGTTGGGGTCGACGCAGCATTGGCCGAATCCCTCCCCACGAGTTCGTAAGAAATGAAAAGCCATAAAATCTGAGGTTAATAATACTTCTGAAACTGTATCAGAGGTAAAAGGGTTCGAGGAAGTCAGCATACCCATAAACGATGGGATTAGTAATGATAATGATAGGAATGCAGTCCATTGCGACTCTAAAGCAGTCTTGGATCAACCCTTATCTTGTAAAATTGATAACACCCCTCTAGAAATAGAAGAAAGATTAACCAAAAGTAAAACTGATAATGATTTTGAATGTGAAAATATGTTTGAAACAAATAAACCTGATGAATATAGCAGAGAATCTATGCGTAGATTAGATCATCTTGCTCAGATTTGTTGTGATAAGGAAGGGCTTGGTTTTGAAAACCTATCGTTTTCAAGAAGGGTTACGAGGAGCATGTACAGTACCCATACGATTTCGGGTTCTATAGTTAATCAATAGGCTTCTCAGCCTACAGTTGTCAATATTGAAGATGACATCCCATCATCTATCCCTGATACAATTAATGTAAATAACCCTATTTTCGTACAGGGTAATGATGCCAAATCAGGCAAGGCCGAGGTGACTCAACCAGGTATAGATATGGGTATTGCAGACCCTGAACCATCGTCCAGTCAGTATATTGACAGCCCTATTTCTCCTCAAGTAACCAATGAAGATGAGACTCTACAACATGTACTAGATAATGCATACTAGGATAAAATTATGGAGTCCTGAACCATCATCCAGTCAGTATATTGACAGCCCTATTTCTCCTCAAGTAACCAATGAAGATGAGACTCTACAACATGTACTAGATAATGCATACTAGGATAAAATTATGGAGTTAAAGGGTAAACTCAAGCATTTCCTATCCAGTACAGCGTTGTTAGAGGAGGAAAACAAAACATTTAGAGAAGAATTACTAGATTGGATCCACAAATGGAAAGAGTTAAATGTTAAAAAGAATCAGTATAAAAACACGAAGAGATCAGTAATTAGCACAAACCAGCACCTACTAGAGAAAATTGAAAAACAAAACGTAAAGATTGTCAGGTTAAAGGCTAAGTTGACTGAAGCACAAAGAGTTATCTCTCTTCGAAGTAGAACATGAAGGTTATTCTCATTTTCCTGGATCATATTGCTGTTAAACAGGTAATGACATGTTTTGTAACACATGCCTGTAAAATCACAGATTTTACAGGCATGCATTAAAAATCTTAGTTTATTCTGTTAAATTTATTATGAACCACTTTAATGAGATTCTTCGTTGGTTGAATGCAGGTGGGACATGCCTGTAAAATCTGTGATTTTACAGGCATGCATTAAAAATCTTAGTTTATTCTGTTAAATTTATTATGAACCACTTTAATGAGATTCTTCGTTGGTTGAATGCAGGTGGGTTTATCATCATTACTCTACAGAATTTCAGGACATGGTTAATACGTTGGCACGGAGATGTGGCTGTTTGTTACGAGCTGGAGTTCCATCAATGGACAAGAATCTTCTAAAGTACCTCGACTCAGGCTAGTCGTTTTCTGTTTGATAGTGATAGGTGTGATATAAGAGATTAGATGCTCTTTTTAGTTAGAGGATCCCTATAATGTTGCATGCAACATTAATAGGGAAAAATGAATCGTAGTGTTATATAAGGTAGAGATTTTGATAAACAATGGATGGAGTGTTTGAAGAAAACATACTGGAATTATATTTTGTTGCTGGTGTTTTGTTTATCTCTGAAGTTGAAACTTTTGATGTGAATACTACTGGACGTCCACAGACTGATACCATTTCTGGTATTTTTGTTTTGGATTATTATATGTATATTTCATTGTATTATCTTCTTTCTTTATATTAACATAGTTTGCTTTGATATACTGATGTTTAATTACATTTTTCACTTTATCAGCTCAAGATAGTATTTTGAATGAACATCTCATTATGATTATGTTTATTAGTATTTTTACTGTAAACTTAAGTTATAATGATATACTCTTCTGTCTATTTAAAATTTCATTTGTATGTTGGCAGTGATTTTTAATAGACATTCTCTTAAATTCAAATAGCTGTCTTGATGATTAATTATTAATCAATTTCAGAAAGTTAAAATTAATTGTTTATTTGCAGTTATTTTTCAGTTATGTTGTCATATAATAGAGTGACTTATTATTCATGATTTAAATGTGTCTATTTGAATTATGCTTTAGTCTTTCTGTTTATCTTTTACTGATTAATAGTTAATATAATCTTTAAATATGCTCTCAGCTGAGATAGGACATATAGAATAGTTTAGGTTAAATTTTATTTTTGAAGTAGCTGAATTAACAATTGTTAAATTGATTTTCATACTTTGTATAAGTTGTATAATCTTAAAACTTCCCAAAAATCAAATCCTTTCCTTAAGAAAGCAACCATAGGATAGTTTAGATAGTTTAATTTAATCATTTAGGTAAAAATAACATTAGAATAGGTTAGATTTTGCTGGTTTTAATTTCTCCTTAAGAGAAAAACCAGCTGGTAGCAGGACCACAACCTGCGAGGTTTTGTTAATTCAAACACACCGGATGGTGCTTTAAGCTAATTATGTGGACAAAACCTCCTTATTGGCCTAGGTCAGAAAATCAGGCCAACAAATGGCGCTAGAAGGAGGTCCTGTCAATGNGGTGCTTTAAGCTAATTGTGTGGACAAAACCTCCTTATTGGCCTAGGTCAGAAAATCAGGCCAACAAATGGCGCTAGAAGGAGGTCCTGTCAATGAGTAATGGCAGGTGAAACTACTGAAACATTTCCAACCAGCCAACAACCTCCAGAAGTCAGTAGATCACCTTTTATAGAAACTATTAGGAATATCCTTAAACGTGATCCTGTCACTTCTCCCTTTACTCCCGCACAAATTGCTCAAAATTTGGAAGAATCAAGACATATTCTTACTAGAGCTTANTGCCAATCAGCTAGGTATTTCTCCAATAGATTATGGTCTGCCTAGACAGCAGCGACATAACCCACAATTGACTATAGTTACGCAAGATTTGGAGATAACTGGTAGTACTCCTCACCGCCAGTTTGAAAGACATCAAAGGTAGAATAATCAAACAAATACTGCTAGAAGACTAATTGTAGGAGGCGGTTCTGATCAGCCACCTTCTCCTCCTGAGTCACCACCTGATAGTCCAAGACCTTCCAATTCACGAAGCTCCTCTAGTTCTCAAGGAAGTCCAATGGTAGGAAATGTACCTGTGGGAGGAGGAGGCAATCCTCCACCTAACCCACCAAATCTTCAACTCCCTTGGTTAAGGACAGCTGCTGTAGCAATCCCTGGAATACAGCATCCTTTTCCTAAACACTCTGATAAGCTCCTTCCTAAGTTTAACCCAGATGACAAAGAACCTGCAGAGGTGCATGTTGATAAATTCATGTTGGCTGTTCAAACTTTGAACGTTCAGCATGAGGATGTAGTTTGTTGATTGTTTCCTCTAACTTTTGAAGGAAGAGCTTCCACCTGGTATTTTTCATTAGTACAGGGATCTATCACAAATTGGGGGGAATTCAATAAGGCCTTTCTCGATAAATTTGGGGAAGATAAAACACCCGCTCTTTTAGCCCTAGAGTTATCTAGGATTAAAATGGAGCCTAAAGAAAGAATCAAAGCTTTCAATCAAAGGTTTCTAACATTAAAAAACAAAATTCCAATTGCTTCTCAACCTCCGGAAGACATAATTATTGAGAATTATACGTCAGCCTTACCTAAGTATTCCGGGATGTTTGTAAAGAGAGCTGGAAAAACAACATTAATTGAAACATTTGAAGAAGCCATTAAAGTAGAAAAGGACTCCATGTCCTATGAACCAGATAGAAACGGGAAATCTGATTCTTTTCCTCGAAGGAAGACGAAAAAACCTAGTTCAGATAAAGATAAATCATTCGATGTAGAACAGCTGCAAAACGCTATTCGAACATTAACCAATGAAGTTATAGGGTTAAAGAAAAACAATTCTGAAGCCTCCCCTTCTAGGGGTTATTTCAGAAATCAATTTAAACAAAATCCTAATACAAATAATAAGAATACACCACCTGACATAGCTACAAATGAAGAGATATTTAATACAATTCAAGCTGTTCTATCGTTTTCTGAGTCTCCTTCTAGTCAAGAGATGAATCAAAATGAAGAAGAAGAGGAATCATAAAATGATGAAGAATCAGAAGAACCTCAACAAGTTAATGGTCATTTTTGGGATAGTCTTATGAAAGAACATGAGAGCAGAAGTCCACCTACAGGATAGCATGCATATAATACTCATAGTAAAGCATTTGCAAACACTCCCGGTGCTTCAAGTTCTACTACAAATAACGACAACAATAATTGACAACCAAACAAACAAACTCAATCCGGAAAGAAGACTCAGCCAACCAAGGGTACCCAAACCATTCAAAATGCTCCAAAATTAGATTTACAATATGACATAATTGAAGATATAAAGAAGACACGTGCAAACATCAATATGTACGATCTCCTTCAAATCTACCTAATGCCTAATAGTCATATTATAAATCCTACAGTAAGTTCAATTGTTCCTAATGCAAAACAAAATGTTGCTGCAAATAGTTCCAACAACGATCCAACAGCAACTGAAAAAGGGAAAGCAACGGTTGACAAAGCTTCGCTGATAGGTAAGAATTCTAAGTCAACCACACCCCCATTCTTACTTACCTTTGAAATTTTCAATAGGAATGTCCATAACTGCATGGTAGATTCCGGAGCATCTTCCAATGTT
>LPNX010959803.1:0-13272 GCA_001517045.1 Pseudotsuga menziesii
CATTAGAGTGCACTTATCAAAGCATTCACTCTTAACATTTCCTTATTTCCACATTCACTCCTAACATTGCTCTTATCAAAACATTCACCCCTAATATTGCACCTATCAAAACATTCACTCATAACAATCCCCCATTCCTACATTCACCCCTAACATTGGACCTATCAAAAGTTCTTAACATTCCTAACATTAACATTTCCATATCCAGTCCCCATATATTTATTCTTAACATTAGATTGCACTTATCAAAGCATTCACTCCTAACATTCCTAACATTTCCCTTTTTCTACATTCACTCCTAACATCGCACCTATCAAAACTTCCTAACATTGACATTTCCATATTCGTTCCCCATATATTCATTATTAACATAAAATTGCACTTATTAAAGCATTCACTCCTAACATTCCCCTATTTCCACATTCACTCCTAACATTTCACCTATCAAAACATTCACTCATAATATTATACCTATCAAAACATTCACTCCTAACATTCCCACATTCTGTCCTAACGTTCCCCCATTCCCACATTCACCCCTAACATTGCACCTATCAAAACTTCCTAACATTCATAACATTAACATTTCTATATCCATTCCCCATATATTTATTCTTAACATTAGATTGCACTTTTCAAAGCATTCACTCATAACATTCCCCTATTTCCACATTCACTCCTAACATTGCAGCTATCAAAACATTCGCTCCTAACATTAGATTGCACCTATCAAAACTTCATAACATATCTATCACTCAACTTCTCAACAAGAAACATTAATTTAGTAAATTATATACATTCATATATTTGTATCTATCAAAATTTCTTAACATTCCTAACATTTACATATACATGTATATAATCCTAAAAACAATATATAAGGTCAATGCACATTTATATAATCGAAAAAAATAATCATGAACATGTAATATAAATGTACATGTATATAATCCAAAAAAAATTATGTACATGTTAGTTCAATGTACATGTATATAATCCAAAAATTAAGCTCCTCCATGTCCAAGTCAACTACAACATATATATCTACATTAAAAAAATAATGTAAATAATTCTCTAAATAGAAGTCCACCACTATTGTCAACCAGGGTCTTCCCTTGGACTCGTAACAATCTAAAACATGTATAAAAATAGATTATGAATACCATAAATTATTTAAATAACTTTAAACCAAAATCAAAATATTAAAACATCAAACTAATATATCGAAGAACAATTCAATTATCAACAAAATTACCTCCAATTCTCTATCATCCAACAAAGTCTTCTCTTTGCCTCTAAAAGGTGGAGTAGACCCAAGGTACAACATATATAATTTTTTTTTTAAAATCTTACAAATTATTTAGACTATTTTAAACGATATAAAAAAATAAAATATTAAACTTACAATTCCAACACTATCATCCATTGGAGTCTTTCCTTTGTCTCGAAAAGATTGAAGAGACCCAAGCTTCAACATATATAAAAGCAATTTACAAATGTAAAACATTATTTAAACTATTTAAACATATATATCAAAAAATAATTCAATTATAAACAAAATTACCTCAGTGCCAATATCCACATCCATCAAAGAACCTATATCTTCACCTCCAATTTGAATATGTTCTCTTCCCTTAAAATTTAAATTTTGTTAATAAATAATTCATAGTAAAAGTAAAAAATGTTAAGCTTAGAAATTAACTTAAAAAACAAAAAAAAAATATTAGGTCACAATAGATGGAAAATCATCTAAAAAGTTCGAATCTAATGAAACTTATATCAATAAGTCAAATTAACAATAAGATACATAGTTAAATTTAAAAAGAAAAAGAAATATCTTTCAAACATAAATATAAATGTGTAAATTTTAAATATATCGCTCGAGTATTATCTTCTACATTTCTATCATTTTGACTAGTGGAGACTCTAAAATTATGTTCATTTAACAATCGGAAAAACTAAAAATAATAAACATTTATGTAACGTATTTATTACTATACCTCAAAAAATAATTTATCATACATAGATATAATGTCACCAAAATTTTAATTCATAATGAATTAAAAAAATAATAGATTGAAAGTAAACAAACCTCTCCTATGCTTGACGTGTCATTAGATATTCTATCTGAAGCTATATTACGACATGTTGGAACATATTAAAGCCACTCACAACTTAGGATAAAATAATTAATCATTATTTGATTAATTATTCACCCACTAGCTTAATTAGGTGGCACCTTAAAGTCAATGCATGCCATCTATATCCTAAGAATGAGTTATTTCTAATTCTGGGTTCATCTAGAATTAGTATGCAGGACCTTATAGCAGATTCTGCTTTTTTCTGCTTTTTCCTGCTTTTCTATGGATAAGATAAAAGCTAGTCAACTAGGAAACTGGGAGCTTTTGTTTCCAACCCATCCTCCATTAGTTTTTCTCCATTTTCTAGGATTAGCATGTTATTTCCATCTCCTTGACAACTCACTCATGCTTTTGCCAACTCGTGAGGTCCTTGATAGATTTAGCAAGTGCTTTATCCACCTATGGGGGTTTGCTATATTTGGGTAAGTCAGCCTTTTTGAGCTTTATGAGTTGTTTCCATACAATTCGAATTTCCTATGAGGGAAGATCTATTTATGTACTCTATTATTCATAATTATTCAATGGAAGTATACACACCAATATTCATCTCTTCATTCATGTGATTCAGTCTCTTTTCTTCTCCCTTATTTTCCTGTGTATGCTTGTGAGAATTCTTAGTAGCAAGATCTATTTCCTGTGCTTATTCTTAGCATCATTGCACATAGCATTGATCTATTATTTCTACATGGTATCAAAGCTACAAGGTTGATCAAGTTCTACAAAGTTGAGGAGCGCTTCCAGTCTCCTATCCCTCTTTGAAGAAGAGCTTGTCTAGCTTACAAGATTTTCTCCTAGTTTGTTTTGCAGGTTGCAGAGAGTATCTCTTAGAGCATATCAGCAACTTCAATATGGATTCAAAATTTCATCTACTATCTCCTTTCAACTATGCTGATTGTAAGCCAAATATGAGTGCATACTTGAAGAGGCAATGTCTCTTTGATGTCTCCATTGGTGCATTGAGTGAACCAGAGTCTTATGAAGAGAAGATTGATTGGCTTAATAATTGTGATAGAGCTTATGGAATTATGTGTTTGGGAATTTCTCCAAATATATATCATCTCATAGATTCTGCTGAATATCCATATGAGCTTTGGAAAATTTTGGACAAATCTTTTGGTTTGTAGGAAATTGAAGATGAAGCATGGAGCGAACCTAGCGTCTCCTCTTGTTCTCTCTCTCAAGATTTCTTGGCCTCTATATTCTCTGATGAAGTTGATCATGATGAAGAAGTTCTCATACAGTTCATGTTGCTGCTGCCCTCTTTCATTCAAATGCTTCCTCCTTCAATGAAGAAGCAAATATTGAAGAGCCATCTTTTTTTGTGTCTCTTGAAGGTGATTTTTCTTCTTGTGATACTATTGATGAAAAAGAAGTAACATATGGAGCTGCTGCTGATATTGATTATGATCCTATAACCCATTCATTTTTCTCTCAACCTCCTATCTTAGATTCTGAGATATATGTTCCAAATCCTTCACACCTCTTGCTTACCTCTCTTATTGATGGTGCGCAACCTAGTGACTTCCAGGATGTTTGCTTTGCCACATCAAGCTTTATTTGTGTCATACCACTTACCTTACTTGATCTCATGTGCTTCAGCATATCCTTATTTGTTCTTGGCATCAATACTAAGAGCCTTCTTGAATATTGTGAACATCTCATTCTACCCATCCATCATTCAGAATTTTACACTTATCCGTTTTTCCCAGTTGCTCATAATTTTCCTAGTCTAGCCCTATATCCTCATGGAGCCATTGAAGACTTTGTCCTTGCTGTTCCATATGTTAATATTTCTGATATATCAGATTTTTATCAGCCTCATATCAGATCTATACAGGTGCTACATCAGATTGGAAGATTGACATGTGATTCACATCACAATTTTGCAGCTATTCAGGGAATTGGGTGTGAAATAAATTGCCTTATTTTTTGTACTCTTTGGAAAGTAGTATGCACAGATCTCTTTTCCATTTCAGATTATGTTTGCAGATCGGAGTTTGACAGCAGAAAGAAGCATTCAGATAATGCTCCTACTTCATCAATTGATGAGATACAAGGAGTCTCTCCTCTTCCTTCTTCCAGGTTCTACACTCCAGCGCATGATCATGGAGTTCATGATTTCTTCAACAAGTCCTTCATCCAGAAGCAGTTCAGTCAGCTCATTAAAGTGAATATGAAGATATGTTGAAGACATATTTCAAATTTTGTGCCTTGTCCTATCTTGAGGGAGGATTTTCCCCATGTGGTTTTGCCTCTTTCCTCACTTTTCTGGACATAATAATTGTAAAAGGGTTACCATAGCCTTGTTGCTGGTCCCTATATGCATCTATATGCATCCATATTTTTTGTCATACCATCATAAAGTTAGACTTATAGGGGGGTGTTGGAACATATTAAACCCACTCACAACTTAGGATAAAATAATTAATCATTATTTGATTAATTATTCACCCACTAGCTTAATTAGGTGGCACCTTAAAGTCAATGCATGCCATCTATATCCTAGGAATGAGTTATTTCTGATTCTGGGTTCATCTAGAATTAGTATGCAGGACCTTATAGCAGATTCTTCTTTTTTCTTCTTTTTCTGCTTTTTCCTGCTTTTCTATGGATAAGATAAAAGCTAGTCAACTAGGAAACTGGGAGCTTTTGTTACCAACCCATCCTCCATTAGTTTTTCTCCATTTTCTAGGATTAGCATGTTATTTCCATCTTTTTGAAAACTCACTCATGCTTTTGCCAAATCGTGAGGTCCTTGATAGATTTAGCAAGTGCTTTATCCACCTATGGGGGTTTTCTATATTTGGGTAAGTCAGCCTTTTTGAGCTTTATGAGTTGTTTCCATACAATTCAACTTTCCTATGAGGGAAGATCTATTTATGTACTCTATTATTCATAATTATTCAATGGAAGGATACACACCAATATTCATCTCTTCATTCATGTGATTCAGTCTCTTTTCTTCTCTCTTATTTTCCTGTGTATGCTTGTGAGAATTCTTAGTAGCAAGATCTATTTCCTATGCTTCTTCTTAGAATCATTGCATATAGCATTGATCTATTATTTCTACATGAAAAATATTTGCATAGGCCTTTATCTCTTCAATGCCCATACAATCTAACTCATCATCTGTTTTGTAAAAAAAAAATTGCCGAATAGCGGCACGAGCCTTCTCTTTACTCAATCCAACATCAAATCCTACAAAAGACGAAGTCAAACCTTTGGAAACATTATGCCTTGCAGTTGTCCCAACTTGTGATGTGGGCTCTATCTCTTATTTGTAAGTCACAAGCCTAGGTGGACGAGATATCAGAGGTGGAGGTCGAAGAGTACTAGGATCTCTAAGGGCACCTTTTAGATTGTATATCCTCCCCTTTCCAACTCCATAAAACTCAAAATGAATATCAGTATAGTCTGGCTTCATTCTTAAAAAGAACTCGGCATAAAAAAACCTAGCAAAATAATTACAAACCTCACTGTTTCATGGAAACCGACCATAGGCTGCAAGAAACTGATCATATAAAAAATGTCCAAGTTCAGGGTGCCTAAAATATGCACTTTCAATGCTTTCTGCTTTAGGCCCTCTTTGAAGTTGAACATTGAATTGGCATGTTCTTTAGTCACCCTTTCCTTCACAACAGCCCACTTATCTAGACCCATCAATTTTGCCTTTCTTCTTTGCATCAAGGAAAAAAAACAATCTGTTGTTGGTCCAAGATCATCATATACCTCAATGATTTTTTGTAAAGATAACAAAACCATCTCTATACTTTGTTTTTTCTTTGGAGGGAGATCAAAACTAGAAATATCTTTTTGCAGATTGTGATAGTGAGCCCTACAACTTTCAAGAGTTTTTTGTTGAAGCCCACTTTCCCATGGAATCTACTCTGGTAAATCTGATGGATAGGTGATAATGGACGTACAACCCTCAACTGGCTGGACATATTGCATCTTTGCTTGACCTTCGCCACCCTGTGTATGATTATGAGCCTCTTGCGAACCTTGCTCTACTTCCACACTTGTCTGTCATACAGAAGGTCAAGATCCACGTTGACTCATAGATGATAAGGGGGAATCATCTCTACCACTATCGCTACGTCGATGATCAGATGAATGTGAACTATACAATAGGCTTGAGTCTCAAGGTGAAGTTGATAATCTTCGATTTTCATTTTGGACACCAACTCCCGAAGAATGTGATGACCTCCTATGCTTCTGTCTCAAAGGTGGCTCTCTTTCCATTGGATATGATATCTACAAGTTTATACAAATATCAATTTCTACATGTTAATTAATCAACATCAAAGGTCTAGCTACTATTAAAATTAAGCTTTTAATGTAATATAAATAGAAAAAACAAAGGTGGTATGGATAAATAACATATATAAAGACAATGAGGCTCCTTCATGATCAGAAAGATCGCTAAATACACTAAATACACTGGTATATGATGGTTTCTACGCACGTTGTATAACATTTTGACCCCAGCACATGCGATAAATGTGTTTTGGTTCAGAGGCCAAAAGTTGAAACGTAGAGTAATTTGAAGCCAAACATGCTGATCCATTAAACAATTTTTCAAGTCGAGAGGTGGAAAATGCAAGGAAATAGTGTGTCAGGCCTAAATATCCTGGCCTGAAGTTTGAGAGCCATAATGCATCAATCACTAAGGGCCTAATGTTCTACATGTTAATTAATCAACTTTGAAGACCTAGCAACTATAAAAACTAATATTTCAATATGGACTTAGATATCACTAATATTATTTAATAGTCCTATAACTACATGTGCATGAACTACGTTTTGCTATGTATAAAATATAGTCTAAGGCAAGTGTAAGTACTTACCTACTCTATAGAAAGACACTACTACTGGCTACTAGCTACCTAGTCATTATAGACTTGTTAGTGAGAGCATCACTATTAAATATAGATAGAGCTTCTTTTTCTTCAACTGAACTTAAATCGTAGGTGAATTAACTAGCTCATCCTTGAATCTCATAGGGAGAAAGTATTTCTAGATTATTCATTGACTTCTCTTCATTTATTATCTTTAAATACTTCCACTTCCCTTCTTCTAGGATTTGGAGTGTTTACAATGAATTATATATCCTAGTGCCTCTAGTTGTATAAAGCAATGAAGAGTAAGGGCAATGAATCAACTAACCGCTATCAATCAACTGTTGTGATTTCATGGATTTATCACATCAAATGGAAAGGACATATAGATTTCAACTTGGACTAAGGCAAGCATCTAGGGACTTAGTACATACACCTATGGATTCCCCCCATTAGTCCAGCCTATCCCTATCATTTTACATTACATTTCTGGTTGTTATGGTATCCATCCCCATAAGAAGATAAAGCAATTATTTCTTTAAACTTGCCTTTATCTATCTAACCTTTTCTCTCTATGTTTTAGAAAAGCATGAAATGACAATGTTACTTAACGCAATGCATCATGGAATAAGATACTCATAAAGTGGCATGGGACTTATACTTCAGCTAGTAGTTGTATGGACTAGAGCAAATAGTAGAGGTTAAGAACAAAACTATATAGTGATTACACTATAGCTGAAGTTGTAACTCAGGGTAGTAAAATGAAAAGGTTTTGAAATCCTGTTCCCTACCAGTGAAAAAACATACATAAATAAATTGTTTACTTAGTGACTTGATCAGCTCTGTCCATTTGGACAGAGCTGTTCAACTCTGTCCATATGGACAGAGCTCATCAACTCTGTCCAAATGGAGAGAGCAAATCAGCTCTGTCTATTTGTACATAGTCGATCAAAACTGACCATTTGGATAGAGCTGCATCCTGTACATTCTTAAATGTCTAGATGTTTTAAATATAATTTAGATATGCTATATACTGGTGGATTTATTTAAGCCTACATAACCATGGATTTTTTTGGACAGAGCTCTCTAAATATTCTATAAATTTTTATGTACATAGAAAATAAATATAAGCTAATTAAAAAGTTATGGATTTTTTTAAAATAGAGGTGTCTAAATATTCTATAAAATTTCATGTACATTGGAAATAAGAATAAGCTAATTAAAAAATATAGAAACAAAAAAAAACATTAACATACTTAAAGTTTTATATTGAATTTTATTTAACTAAAATCATTTAAAATAAGTACAGCTGTCCAAATGGGCAGAGCTATTCAACTCTGTCCAAATGGACAGAGCTGTTCGACTCTGTCAAAATGGACAGAGCTATTCAACTGTCATATGTTTTCAACTGTCATATAAATTCTTTACATAGGGACCTGATCATATCTGTCCATATGGACAGAGTTGATTAACTCTATCCATCTAGACAGAGCTAATGAACTATGTCCATATGGAAAGAGCTGATCAACTCTGTCCAAATGAATAGAGTAGATCAGCTCTGTCCATTTGTACATAGTTGAATAAGAATTAGAATAAAAATAAGCTAATCAAAAATATATTAACAGAAAAAACATTAATAGATTTCAACTTTTATGTTAAATTTTGTTTAATTAAAATCATTTAAAATAAGTAAACTGTCCAAATTGGTAGAGCTATTCAACTCTGCTCAAATGGGCAAAGCTATTCAACTCTATCCAAATGGGCAGAGCTATTCAACTCTGTCCTTAATACCATTGTAATTATGTCGTTACTAACATGATATGAAACAAGCGCATAACAGTTTAAGGAATCACTTAATAATAATAGTATAAAAGTTCAAAATAGCTTACCTCACAGCCAAGAGGCAACACAAAAACACCACACCATGAGAAGACAATGTACACCTCGATAGATAAACCTCCACACCGGACAGACCTCCACACCGGACAGACCTCCACGCCCTCCACTCCGAACAGACCTCCATGATAAGGGGTGACACGATGGAAGATGCACATGTCAGACAACTGGGTGACGTGGACAAGGATGAGACAAGTGGCGAGACAGGTGGTGAAACAAGATGAGTGGGGTGATGGGCAGGGCGACAGGTGGCTAGACAACGACAAATCACTGCAGACCAAACAATGAAAATGAGCCCGCAGATGAGCTTATATGGTAAAAAACTATTCTGCCGAATAATTATTTCACCGAATAATTGTTTGGTCGAATAATGGTTTGGCTGAAAAATTGTTCGACCAAATAACTATTCGACCGAATAATTATTGAATTGCCGATAAAAATTACCGGTTGACAATGTGTTCCGTCAATTTAAATGGTTACCCTTAAAGTTTATTCGGTCAAATAAAGGATTAGTTATTCAGTCGAAAAACTATAAATATTCGATTGAATAACTTAATTATTCGACCAAATAAATATATTTATTCAGCCAAATAACTACCGCTATGTTGGTTGGGCACCTGATTCTCACAGAAGTGTTACCCAACTTCATGTTTTCACCCACATATGGAAAAAAATAATAGTTATTCTAAAAAAAATGTTAAAGTCAAAACATTACATAAATATCTTATCAAAAACTTGTCAAGTTTGGCATTTTCCTCAAAGACATGAAACTAATCAAGAATATAATGCAAACTAAAATCTATTTTGGAATTCTACTCAACGTCATGAATCTAATTAGGAATATCATATAGACCAAAATCTTCATCAAAATTGGTATTCTCTACATCTTGTCTCTCTTCCTGGACCTCACTATTTTCTTCCATTGGTTCTTCTACTTCTACGAAATGACAAAAATGATCATTTCCAAACATCCCTTTTGAAGGTGGTTGAGACTCTTTTTACATCTTAGCTTCAAGTGTTTCATGAAATTCCCATTTCTTCAAACCAACTTCCCGCATTTCATCTCGAAGAACTTCCATAACATTAATTCATTGCTTAATATAATTGCACTGTAGTGGATCATTATCTATGGATATGCAATTTCTTCATTTTTGTAAGGAGGATGTTATTGTTGTACCTAATCACTACATGCATAAACCATTTAAGTTAAATAGTCTAATGAAACATAAATTTAAAAAAATATAGAGTATAGATATAGAATAATGACACTAGTTTCATATGTAATATAATAAATATTACCTGATCGTGAAAACAAATCTAAAACCCAATATCCTTCTTTTGAAAATGTATCTATGAAATAATTAATCAATTCTTGTGGTTTCTGGTAGATGTTTACAATCTATCCTTTCAAATCTATTTCTGCATATGTCAACTTTTTAACAACAACATTCTAAGTCAATATTTGACTATATTTTCCTTTACTCCTTTAATTGATTAAAATAGATTCATAGTTCTCATCTATTTTGCAACATTGAACATTTATATTTTAAGTATCACTCATAAGTCTATCACTACTAGAGCTAGGTATATTAGGTTTATGCTTTTAACATAATTAAATAATAATCTAATTAACTTATAGAAAAATTAATTTCATTTCTAATTTCAAATGCTTAATAACACACTACATTTATCTTACCAATATAGTTCCTTCCTTGAATTTGCTTTATCCTTGAATGTTTTTAGAACTGCTCCTCCTTGTACATCTAAATGGAAAAAAAGAAATCTCCATAGAGATGACGTTTTGACATCGATATGTTGGTTTATAGGTCAATACTGATAGGGGGGGTGAATCAATATTGTTATATTTTTATTATTCTTAACCACTTTAAATCTATTATTAGAAACAAATAACAACAAGAATATACAAAACATAATTTTAACATGGAAGCCCAATAGGGTAAACCACCAACTCCTTGTATACTGCAAAATTGTATTTACAAGAGTTATTTGCAAGAAACCACTTTCTGGAGACAATAATCCCCAATTTTATGAGCAACCACTGAAGGATTCACCCACACCCTAGTTTTTGCATGCACCTATAGACAACGATACACCAATACCCTGATTTTCTAGCCACTACTGGAAGGAGGCTAAGACCCCCTTGCATGCATGTAGCCTTCTCTAGTACCACCCTTCCACCCTAATATGTTTCTTATAATTTCTCTCCCACTAAATTCTGTAACACCCATTGGTCTCTGATTTTGATCATGCAATTCAAACTACAAAAACATCTTCCTTCTTACTCTCACCGCTTGTAATATCCTGAATTTTGGACCTAACACTTATAGGTATGTTCCTATTCATTATGATGATTATCTTGATGTTTTATTTGTGTATTGGGTTGAATAACCCATTGCATATGAACCTGATGATTTGTTTTAGATATTGGGTGTAAGCCAATTATTGATGATATATATATATATATATATATGCTAGTTTGTGTTGGGTGTGGACCGTGGAGCACTTGAATGATTGATGATTTGTGTTGAGCGAGAAGCTCTAGAGCACATGAGTGCTTACCTTTTTGTTGAGTGACAAGCTCTGGAACACATGCAAATATAATTGGAAGTGTTGGGATAAGCCCTAGAGCCTTCCATGTTGATGTTGAGCATAAGCTCTAGAGCATTAGATCCTTGGACATTGTATCCCCAGGTGTATCGTACAAGTACAACCTAGCATTAGTGTTGAGTGAAGAGATATGGAATTGCATTGAATTGTAACTCCCTGTTAAAGTGTTTACTATGGGCTTTGGTAAGCGCTAGGGTTTATTGAAAATAATTTAATAAACTTCTGAGTGAAAATGACTTGAGAAAAATATTGATCTCATCATACTTATTTATAAGTGATTAAATGAAATTTCAAATTTCTGTATTCTCATCAAAGTACTGAAGAAATACCAACATGCAAGGATGTTTAGAGTTTGTTAGCCTAGTAGACCTAAACCATCTACCTACTTGACCTTAATGAAGAAGTGTCATTAAGTCTAGGGATCATGGTATATGATGCCCGAAGACAAATGTTAACAGGTGTTATATTACTATGTACTTTGTACATGGTATGTATAAAGAGTTAAATATATTTATAATATTAATGATGAAAGAAAGAAATAAAAGCTCCATCCATTATCATTTATTATGTAAAGATAATAAATATTCCAAAACCTAAAAATTCTAATTAGGAACTAGCAGCAAGTTCCTAAGTTAAAATATTAATAATTACCCAAAGTAATTGAAAAGGGTTAAATCAAGAAACCAAGGTTTCTTGATTTAACTGTCCCTTTGACTAAAAAATATATCTATAAAGACGCAAGCCAAAGAAAGGATTGGGGTTTTGATCTATCTATAGATGAGTCATTTTATACCTGTATGCTCTCAAGTAATTCTTGGAGAACATTTTCCTGAAAGGAAAAAGGAGAACTGATCATGATCTGATATACCAGATAGGAAACCCTACCTTAGGAGCTCTAAGCTACTTGCATGTTGGAGTCCATCTCGGTGGGATCTGGATTTAAACCAAGAATGGTTTTGGGTCATGGTTGGGTCAAAAGTGGTAGTTCCCAAGTGATTTGGTCATAAAAAAGAGGTCAAACTTGTTTTGAATTGTTAATGCTAGTTACTTGAGTGTGCAAGTTTAGCCATTAACACAGCTTCAACTCATAGGTATGAATCTCTAGACTGTCATTTTACTTTCATATAATAAATGCTAGCTATGTTAGGTAAATGATCACTTTACATTTCCCAACCCAATTTATATGTTTCTCTCTTTAAAACTACTAGGGTCTGCATCTTAAAATATTAACCCTAGGTTGTAAGTGATTTCTTATACCAGGTTTATCTAGGATGTACTTATTGGTTTATTTTGCAAGTTCAATTTATTTACTAATGTTCATCAAGGGTTCCACACCCTAGTTTAAATCCTGTAGTAGCAGGATTGATAAAACTGGGTAATGGATAAACTAGGTTATTTCAGACCTTCTTTTTATTGTTCCATTAATCTTCATATACTCTAATGACATATTACATTTGTTAGTAGAGACATGCTATGGATTTAAATAGATTAATTTTAGAAGGAAGTTGAGAATACATATATGTATAAACTTACAATCTAGATAACCTAAGGTACCATATACAAATTGGACTGCTATGTATATATATAAATATATATAGACACCAAATATAAACCAATGAAAATACTATCCATAATTATTCTCTAATGAACCATTAAAGACCTTTCCAGATATGCACATTAAATACCTGCAAACTACTAAATCATTCCATTAAATAATATAATTATAAATAAATGAACAAGAAGTATTGTGACCATGCTTTTGGTCCAAT